>RJVU01029436.1:8321036-8335523 GCA_003731715.1 Anabarilius grahami
TTTATTGAGCAGCAAATCAGCATATTAGAATGATTTCTGAAGGATCATGTGACACTGAAGACTGGAGTAACGATGCTGAAAATTCAGCTTTGCATCACAGGAATAAATTACTTTGTCAAATATATCTAAATAGTACACAGTTATTTTAAATTGTAATAATATTTCACAATATTACTGTTTTTTACTGTATTTTTAATTAAATAAATGTAGCCTTGGTGAGCAGACGAAACTTCTTTTAAAAACATACAAAATCTTAGTGGTTCCAAACTTTTGGACTGTATATATATATATATATTGTATATAATCAGTGCTCAGCTACCTGTTTCTTAAAGTGTAAAGTATATTTTTAAGCTATTAAAATAGCCTTGGGGTTTCTCAGATGTAAAACAGAACATGAGAGAACAAGAAATTTTCCAGTTTTTTGCATCTGACCAGGGTTGTTTTTTTCAGAAATGACTTTGATATTCCCTCTCTAAGCATTTTTTGAAATGGCAGTGCCAGCACTACTGGGGTGTTTTTGGATGAGCATCACAAAAAAGCTTCTAGAGTGTCTGCCAAGTGAAACGGGGAAAACTCCTGATCAGGAAGTGTGTGAAGGGAAGTCCTGCTGGTGGATGTAGCACACATCCTCTTCTCATTAATACATCCCTCCACAGCTCACTCTTATCTGCTCAAGGTCATGCACATCTATAGGTCACTATCAAGGAAATGTTTATGCTATTCATTTGCCATATGAGTTTCAGATTTGAGGTTGAACAAGAACTTTGATCTCTCAAGTGACTGTCAACGTACCTATTCAAGTCAGATTTCAATGGGGCAGAAGTCTTGATGTACATCTATACTAAAGGAATACTAAATGTTCAACCACTTTAAAAAAGGTTCATTGCCTATTGTTAATAATGTAGAGATGTATGAAGCACAGCTCACATGGAAAATCACTTTTAAACCAAGCAGCTATCTGCTAGTCAGTGCAGCCACCAACTTGAATCTGTAACTGTGGTTCTGTGAATTTCGGATGACCTCCAGAGTCTTTTCTGTCAGTATAAGTCAAGTATACTTACATGCAATTTTACGTGCACCGCTGCTTACCCTCATGAAAAAGAAGTTTATTCAAGTGTGCTATTAGTATCCCTTTTTTAAACAAAAAAATAAAGTATACTTTCAGTCTACTTTTTATATACTTCTCAGAAACATTCTTAAAATTGCACGTAAGTATACTTAACATATACTGACAGAAAAGACTAAGTATATTTGGCCTATACTTGTACTCAATCTTTAGATTGAAATATACTTAAGTATAATTAAGCATTCTAAGTATACTTGGCTTGTAGTTGTGTTTAATCTTTTGATTGAGTAGCCTATTAAATACTTTTTTCCCCACATAATTTTACATACTGTCTTATAATATATATTGGTAACAGATTCTTCATAACGCTTACGCTGAATGTTCTACGCCTTCCCTATTCTACTTATGGAACGAACGCGGTGCCAGTTTCGTTTTTTTCCGTAAGTAGAATAGGGAAGGCGTAGGACATTCAGCGTAAGCGTTATGAAGAATGCGGAAGCGGAAAATACGTTCAAGGCGATATTTTGTTTATAAAGCATAAACGGTTGTATTTTTTTTTTTAAATGACCGATCGTTTCGCTAGATAAGACCCTTATTACTCATCTGGTATTGTTTAAAGCCCTTGAAGCTGCACTGAAACTGTAATTTTGACCTTCAACCTGTTGGTAGCCATTGAAATCTAGTATAAGGAGAATAATCCTGGAATGTTTTCCTCAAAAACCTTTATTTCTTTTCGACTGACGAAAGAAAGACATGAACATCTTGGATGACATGGGGGTGAGTAAATTTATCAGGAAAAGTGTATTTAAAAGTGGACTAATCCTTTAATGGTTCAGGTGAAACACCGTCAAAGTTTTGTCGGACTGAATGAGCACATGACAGCCTGCCAGAGCCGGCAAGAAATAATGAAGACCTAGGAAAACCACACTCAACTCTAGTAGGCTGATGTGGTCCCTGGACTAAACTGGAGACCAATGGCCACAAACACCCCTGTGATTCCACGCTGCACCTCACCTGAGGAGGGAAGCATTGGTTGTGACCACCTTTTAACAAGAAAATTACACCTAAGGGTACACCTGACATCAAAAACTCCCAGCGATTCTATTGTATTAATGCCTAAACACAACGGTGTGAGACAACAGTCAACCGACAATGTTGTCTGGTGCGGTTCAACCTCAAACTGTTGTTCCAGCACTGGAGAGGCCTGAGATGGAGCAAGCCAGTGGAATCACAGAAGTGTTGGCAGTCAGCATCCAAAAGAGTTTTAACAACACTCTGTATGGCAAGGAGCTGTAGAATATTGTCTACCGAATCATGTGATAGGGTGGCAAACATTGCACAGGAGTCCAGAGTCATTCCATTGTAAGTAATCAATTGCACTGGAATCAGGCAACAATTTGCTGACATAGACCCCCTAGCAGCTACAAAGAGGTCAGAAACCTGAGTGTCCTTAGCAGCATGGGGACTCTGTGGACCCTGAACTCTGTAGAACTCTGGTGGAATCGTTGCTCTGGCATTGAGAAGGATGACAAACTTCAGTGCCCGGTACCCTAAAAGCATGATTGCACAGTACCTATGTCAGTTGATGAGTGGCCTCAGACAACTTTGCCCTTTTTACCAGATGTTCTGGAACAGTAGGTGCAAAGAGGTGTCCAGGAATGTTTGAGAGTTCTTACAATCCTCAGGTAGTTCCGCCTGGGCGAACCACACTTGGCAGAAACGTGGTGGTAAGAGTACCCAGTTCACAGGTGTCATAGCCCATAGTAAGAAAAGCAGTTTGGAGGAATTGTAAAACTGAGGGGTCAATATTTGCTGACTCCAATGTGCTGGTAGGGGTGAGGAGTAATTGACATATTGTTTGCTTATATTGATTTTTTCAGTAAGAAGTCATTGGGCACTGGGGCAACACACATTGCCCCATAGGGCCTTATCAGGTGACACCACTATTCTGCTACAAAATCCTTGTATGGTGGCATATCAAAAGAAGATCTAGCTGAAAACTTCCTAAAAATGATATTGGACATTGCTGGTTGTGCAGGTGAGTTGTCTAGCCCCAAGCGAGCAACCGCCATCTGGAGTGTCATCTGAGGAGGACAGAGTTAGTCCTGACTGAATCGAATCCCCACTAGAACCTCCAGCTGTTAAAAAACAGTATGACCCTCATGGGGGGATGGTTGCCCAGCAACATCCACAGCATCAAAATGACCTTGAAAAAAGAGTCAGAAGCAGTTGTAGAGAGCATGTCAAATTTACACTGATGTGAAGGAAGAGAGGAATTAAAAGCCTCTTCTTCTTTGATGAAAGGGCACCAGCAGCTGCAGATGCACCACGTTTTGCCTTTGTGGTGGGGTGTAACTCCACAAGCCATCTCACCTACATAGGTAAAAGACTACAGTGCAAACAGGATGGACAAATATCAGGACTTTGAGACACTTGAAATTCTAAATCTTGGTCTTTTTAAACGGAATCCTGGGTTATCTTGCTTTACATTTCACATTCTACACCTTAAAAGTATGTACTCATTTTGTGAAAAAAACAAACAACAACAAAAAAAATGTGTGTGTGTAACACAAGAATACACAAGCTTTGGGACATACTATCACGTCATAAAATTGCGCCTTTAGTGGATTCTCTGTCGCTTACATGCTCACATGCAGTTACATGCATCCTGTCACTGTAAACTGGCCTGGCAATCATCTTAACATTTAACATCAACGGTTAACATCCTCCACATTTCATTTCATTTAATTCCCTACCATATTGGAGAGAAAAGAGGTAGCACCTTGATCTGCCAGTCATCTGCCAGAGTCTTTCACGCGGAGAACTGTCAGAGAACCGATGCATTTAAAAGTAAATGGCCATACAAATCTTCATAAAAGGTCATATTGTTGTTGCAGTTGAAATATAATATGGATATCTTTAAATAAATATTTCTTATCAGGTTAAATGTTGATTATTTAGTCACTCAAACCCTTTATCTAAACCTCTCTTTTTGACAGTCTGTCACATACTGTACATCCACTATGTTTGTAGTTTTTTTAACACTTTATTTGTGTTTGTAGTTCTAAACTGAATCATCCTCCAAAGCACAATGGGTTTTGGGCAATATTAGTCGTTAGAATGTGCACGGATCCAGACTTCTACCAGAAATAGTAGATCATCTGGGGACATTTGGCATACTCTTTTCAACACACTATGCTTTGGGACATAGTATGTAGATTCTAATCTCACATAAAACTTAGGATGGTATTCAGGATAGTATGCACATTGGGATGCAGGGAAAGTTACTTTTTTTGGTATATTATCTCGACCTATCTAGCTGGCACTGCGATAATCCACTAGTGCTTAAGCACAACCTTTGGCAGAGGAATGAAACAGAACTCCAAATCGCACAGATTCCAATGAGAATGGAACAAAATTTCTTATTCAATCCCACAATGCACCACAATAATGAGTATACAACCGATGAACTCTCAGCGGCTAGAGAATATCCATAATGCGCTGTGAGAGTTGCGCACCAAATGAATTCCCATGTCTGACCAGAAGATGACGCCCAGAGCTAAATCATCCATCCATTTTCCAAATCGCTGGTCCAATGTGGGTACAGTGTAATATCGTACTGGTATAAATCAGTGGCAAGCGGTGACTTTTTTACCAGGTATGCTGGGTGGAGTGTCATGTCAAAATGATGGGTTTATAATAAGCGAGACTCACGCAGACGGAGTTTTAGCTACTCAGTTGCTTACTCTCATGACACATAGCAACACAACTAAAAGTATTTCTAATATGTCGGACATATTGAAAGTAGTGAACATTTTACCTCTTGAGCCATGCCTTCACAAGCAAATAACAACAACCAGAGTGAAGATGAAGATGACAGTCCAAATGGGTAAATTGCATCACACACCTTTAGATCGCTGATGAATAAAATGGTAATATTGTTCTCTTATCTTACAGATCTTCTCGGAAGGAACGGATGGATAATGGAGCCAGGAGTTGGTGATCTTAGGAGTAGGAGATTGAAGAGGTAAGTAACAGAGGTAAGTAATCACACGTAAGTAGCACATTGGCATTTAGACAGTCCTAGTCGGAGACCAGACAATGGTGGCCCCCATAATTCCTCTCCGCTAGACTTAGTTTGAGGGAGAAGGCGGCACATAAATGCAGTGTTGGAGGCTTCCCCTGCTGCTGGGAATGCACTGCTCCAAATCCGGTGGTGGAAGCATCCACTTCTACAATGAAGGGCTTAGATGGATCAGGGTGTGTCAGGAATGGTGCACTACTGAATGCCAGCTTCAGTTGCTTGAGGGCATTATCGGTTTTGGTGGTCCAGGACAGAGACTTGGGTTTGCAGAGGAGTAGTGAGGTAAGTGGATGATCGATGGAGTGATAGAAGTTTGTGAAACCAAGGAAACTCTGGAGCTTTTTGAGAGTGGATGGGGTTGGCCAGTCTCAGATTGCCTCCAACTTCCTCTCGTCCATGGAGATACCACTTTGATTAATGGTGTTACCGAGGAATTGAAATTGTTTTATTAACAAAGTTCAGGAGGAGCAGGTTCAGATAATTAACCTAATTAACACAAGTAGAGAGCATTCAGTTAATCAACTCAGCCAATGACAAGAGGTATATTTATCAGCTTTCCTCCACCACCCCATCTCCTCACTTCTAGTTCTATCCATTCTTACCACAACCGGGGGAAGTACTCTGGGTTAAAAATTCCAAGCTCGGAGCTCGGAAGCTGTTGTTCTTTTAGTTCCCTCATTTGCCTCTGTTTATTTATAGCCCTCAGTTTGTTCAGATTTTTTGTCTTGTGTTTTGACTGCCATGTGTTTCTCCAGTTATCTTTTTCCTTGTGGATTATCTTCTTTGTTTGTTTTTATTAATAAAGTTCTGCAATTAGATCCATCTCTTATTGCCTGACCACACCATGACATGGGAATGTATGTGTTCTGGAGTTTTGCATGAAGGTGCACAGCCAATATAGTCATCACCATACATGCAATTACAGTTGGAAAGATGCAAGCTTTGTTTCTGAATGCCCGAAGTAAAAATAGTCAGTTTAATACACTTTCATTAAATCCAGCCAGTCTAGTCACAATGAAAGCATCCAAACTGCATTTGAAAACTGAATGAATGTATAGGAATATGTAAAATACAGCAGAAACTCCAGTAGCCTACAATTAGCAGATTTTGAAACACACATGACAGACTTCATACCTGCTTCTCATAGGGATTGGCTACCAAACAATATTTTTCGCTTGCATAAAGATGTTCTGAACGCTTTCTCTGACCCACTATCAATCCCATAATTCACTGCACAAGCATGAAGCTCATCTCCCATAGGAATGAACTGACAACACCTGATTTGCTCTGTATCAGTGGACACAAACCGTTAAGCAGTATTCTATTCTTATTCTGGGGATGTTGTGAAGTTGATCTGACTGGTTCCTATAGGCATCTACCAACATTTGATCTTGGTAAACAAATCAAGGCAGAACTCCTATTTTCCTTTGTGCTGTTCACTCACTCTGTAACCCTCTTTAACCCCCTCAATCAACCTGCTTCACATGGGTCCTTGTACCCTTTTTTAATGGCTAAGTGATTGAGCCAAGCTTTTCATTGATGTTCAAGATGTGCTTCTTTTGTGTGATTGTTAGATGCTAACTCCACTTGCTTGTGGACCCACTAACATAGTTACGTGAATGGTCTGATAAAAAGCAGATTCCATACATTTGTTTGTTCTCGCATGCAAATGCTATATAAAAAGTGCAGTATTGGTTGGATGTTCTATTGCAGTGATTCTCAACCTTAATGACTCGAAGGCTCTCCGCTGGCCAAACCAACATATATGTGCCTCCAAAGATATTTCTGGTACTCCTGCTGTAAAGACAGAGCTGCTCATTTTGTATTTACAGAAACTATGACTGGCAATATACTTCAGTAAAACAATCAAATAAACTAATTATAATGAATTAAAATAAATAATTAAAATTAAAGTTATTTAAATTCTGTAATTCCAGATGTTCACAGCGTTCATGAACAATGAATTTATGATCAATGAATTTACATAAATTTTACAGTTGTGATAAAAAACATATGTGTGGCGAGGGGGGCGTGGTTTAGCGGAGCCTGCAGCGGGGGAGAGTGTCAGGAGACGCGTGGTGAGTGAGCGGGTTGAATGCAGATCACGAACACCTGTTTCTCGTTCCAGTGATTGGCGTGGAGACAGGTTAAAACGTCCGGAGAAGCAGGAGCGGAGGGAGAGAGAGTGACTGCTGCTTTGAGCTGGCTGGGACACGACGGCTATTGGAGTGAAGCCCTTGTGGATTGTATGCTGTATCTGGAGTGAAGCCCTTGTGGATTGTGTATGCCGTGTCTGGAGTGAAGCCCTTGTGGAGTATTTGTTTTGTTGTTGTGCGTTGCACAGCCTTTCTGTTGGACCTTCTCAGTTGGAAAATAAAAGCTCAAACAGCAGTCAAAGTCGACCCCTGTCCTCTTCCTTCCTAAACATTATTGAACCTCGTTACAATATGTTTAATAATAGTTTCCTCAAAAATAACAATTTCTCAGCAATTTCTACCTGCTAAAATATTTTAAAGCTTGACATAAAAATATTAATTTTAGAAATTAAATTTCCATTATATTCCTTTTATATTAATGTCCATGATATTTTCAGGTCTAGAAATAACTTTCTCATTCTTAAATAAAAATGATAGATGTTGAGGGAACAAGTTCAAATAAGAAACATGGTGTTGCATCTTGATTTGTAGCTGTTTTACGCTGGAAAAAATGGAAACCTAAAAATAGTAACATCTGAATTAACTGGTTTTATTCAAATCCAAAAAATATTACATCACTGAATCAACCTATACACATCGATTTATACCAACAAAACTAATTTGTATGTGTTAAATTGCATAGAAATAGCTCTTTAAGGTAACAATTGCAGATTAACACATTTTACAGTGCAGCCTTTTAAGTTTAAGTTTCTTTTATTTTAAATAATTTAAGCCATCTTGTGGCCCCTAAGAATTGTGCTGGGGCCCCCTAGTGGGACCCGACCCTCTAGTTGAGATCCACTATTTTACTGGTTTTGGCATATTTCTTGTCAAATTCTTACATGACCTAGTGATCTGATTTATAACCCCATCAATTAAATAGCTCTATACCCATACTCAGAGCTGTCCTACTCCTGGAGGGCCACTATCCAGCAGAGTTTAAGGTAACACTTTATTTTGATGGTCCTCTTTAGACATTCTGTTGACTATAAGTAATGTTGCACCTACATGTCAACTAACTCTTATTAGAGTTTTAGCAAAGTATTAGTAGACTGTCTGCTTAATATCTGTAAACACTTTATTATGCTGCTCCCACAACAAACATTCTACTGACTATAACTTTGCAAGTACATCTCAACTTATTCTAACCTGAACCCCTTATTCTACTACCCCTACCCCTTAGACTCTACTAATACTCTACAAATACTCTATGGAGAGTTAACTGACATGTAGGTAAAGCATTTATAGTCAACAGAATGTCTGAGGGTGTACTCGCACTAGGCACGGTTGCCTTGTACATTACCCTGGCGCAATTGTCCCCCTTCCCCACCTGCTGGCCTGCACTCCCATTGCACTTAATGTTCCGGGACGAAGCACGCTTACATCATTTACGATCTCTAATAGACTGCCTAATCAGAAGATTATTACAGAGGCAGCTGATGTTGATGGAAGATTTTGCAACTTTACTTGCAAACTACAATTCTTGTTTATCAGTAAAGTGAGAACCAGACCCGTTATAAACCTAAATATACTCAAATTGAAAAGTGTATGATCCAAGTAGTAACAGAAGATGTTTGAAGCCCACTTCTTCAAGCGACCCAGGGCACAATACGGTTTGATCACACTAGTCAAACAAACCAGACTTTGGGGTTTGGGTGCTTTGGCATGGTTCAAATGGCCTAGTGTGAGTACACCCTGAAGGGGACCATCAAAATAAAGAGTAACCAAGTTTAGCTCTAGCCCTAATTAAACACACCTGAACCAGCTAATCCAGGTCTTCAAGATCACTAGAAACATCCAGGCAGGTGTGTTGGAGCTAATCTCTGGAGGAAAGTGAAACCCCAGAAGCAGGATTGGACATCCATGCCAAAAATACCATGTTGAATCACACTTTGGCAGTTGTAGATTTTATGTGTGCTGAAAATAAAAAGGAAGCAGCGAAAGAAGAAGGGAAAAGAGCTTGAGGTAGGCAGTTTTAACGCCATGTCGTGTTGATTTCATGTCGCATTTTTATTGGCTGGTCAGTAGACGTAGGTTGTAGCAGCAAACACACTCTGCGTTGATCACACTGAATTTCTGACACTGTCAGAAAACTATCGTAGGCTATCTTTGGTCGCAAGACCGGGAAAACGTCCGTCTTTGAACCTCTCTCACTGTACGACATAGGATCACCAATTAAGAGCCACGATCACAGAAATCACCACGATTGTTTCACGATGACAATTTTTCATCTGGGACAGCCAAAAATCGTGCAGTGTATCCCGGGCTTAAGACATTGTAGAGTTGCTGTAGTTCAATAGCATCACCCTCAGGCCAATGAAGGGTCATTATCTCACAAATGCAGCTGTACCCTCAACCTGTGGTATTCTCCCCCAAGACAAAGAAGAAACTGATGTCTGCTCGTTTTACATGACCTGACCTGAAGCTGCCACTTTTTTGTGATTTGTGTGGCAGAGAAAGAAAGGCATGGGAGGGAGGAGAGAGTGTAGGCTGGGCGTGGAGGAGAAAGAAAGGAAAAGACAAAAGGAGGCTTTGAAAAGGGCCCTTTTCCCCTGCAGTAAACTTTGCCAACCTCTAGATGATTTGCAGTCAACAGAATACAAAGGCTGCTTAGGGCAGCACAAAATCTTGCAATGAAAGATTTAACGAGTGGTCATATCGATGCAGGAAAGGCTATCATTTCTGAATGGTTTTCTGAATGAATGCTTGATTACACTTTATTTCGAGGGTCAACTTTAGACATTCTACTAGCTATAAGTAACTTTTCAACTACATGTCAACTAACTCTCATCATAGCATTAGTAGACTGTTAGCGTTAATAGAATAAGTTGGCACATAGTTGCGAAGTTACTTTTACTTTCAGTAGAATCTCTTAAATCTCAAACTATAAACACTTCAAATAAGCAGTATCAAATCAATTGGTGATTGGCTCTTTTATTTAGAAGGTGGGACCCTAACCCTTTACTAAAGCAATGATGTTGAGCATTCCAATTTATCCCAATCATTGTAATTCCAGTGGTATGCACTGAGCTCTGTCACATGCTTCCGGTTTCAAATAATGTCTAGTTCCATGAAAAACTTAAAATGAATGTCCACAAGATTTAAAAATACTGACCTTTTCAAAAACAGGAGAAATACTACATTGTGTCCAACAAGTCAAGAAAACATTACGTTTAATCCATCCCAAGCCGATCTGAGAAAGAAGTGGCATACAATATAATTTCACCACAGATCAGTTTGAAAATCCCTTAAAATATATATTTTATAGGAAAATGCATTTCCTGGGAATCAAACCCATAACCTTAATTAACATTGCCAGAGCCATGCTCTACAGTTTGAGCTACAGGAACACTTTATAAGACTTCAGACCCCTAAAAAGGTTTTCTTCAAGTCCAACAAGTACTACCAGTAAAATGTTACACTTTTATCTGATAAGAAAATAAAGGAAGTGTTTCCACACAATGAAAGAGTTTTGTTTCAGTAGTGGCAGGTGTATCACTGGTTGTTCGTGCATTTAACTACAGATTAGAGCGCAATTGTTTCGTTTGCTCATGTGATAGTCACGGCCATCCTCAGAAGCTCAGGCAAAAATGCTGATTAGAAAAAACACTTCCACATTTTATTTATTATGGCTCAGACATTTCCTGTAACAATGTTCAGCACACCTACATACAGACTGTTCCTCTTCACGAGAACGCAGATTATTACTCATTTTTTAGGGCTGTCAGTTGATTAAACTAATTAAAAATCAAATGTTTTTTTTTTATTCTATAGTGCAGCCTGATATAATCTAAACAAATACTGCCCTGAATCAGCACCAAAAAGGGGAACCCCTTGTGAAAAAACACACTTTAGAATACTTTTTAAAAGAATACTTATTACTTATGTCCATAAACTTGAAACATGCTTACTCCACTCTGTATATGATCTTTGATCCGCGTTGCGAGTGTTGTTAAACTCATGGCAGTGTTCCGCACAGAAACCTCTGTTATGCACGCTCCGCATGTTGTTACATGTTGTTTGAATTAGCTGCTGTAATGCAATCTCTTGTATAATACAGCACATTGATTGGGTTAAAACAGTTCATTCTCATGAATAAATGCAGAGAAGTGCTCAGAACGGGATGACGTAGAATCGTGCATCTCCAGCCCCAGCAGCCAATCACACACTCCGGAGGCTCGCTTCTACATCAGATACCGTGACATTGCTTCGACTTTGCTTTTCAACCTGAAAGAACGAAATTGCTCAGAAAAAAAACACAAAAACCAATTTCCACTTGATATTAAGAGTAATTTTAGTGTTTTCAGTGATGTACAGCCTGTACATATCTGTTCACATCTAAAAAAAAATTGTGTTTTGGGGTTTCATGACCCTTTAAAAAAAAAATATATATATATATTTATTTTAAAGGGTCATGAAACCCCAAAACACATTTTTTTGAGATGTGAACAGATATGTACAGGCTGACTTTTACTGTCAGCAGGTATACACGGGACACAGAGGTAAGTGAAGGTAATATGGCAGGTTTATTGTAAACAGAAGATCAACACAAACGAAGGAGAATCCAGGTAACCAAACATATTGATGGAAAGTCTTTGATAATGTCTTATCTGTATACTGAAGTCTTTCTCTATTCCAGGGCATGGAGCAGAGCTGAAGAGACTGATGACGATTGCTAGCGAAGGCAGCGGGGAATCCAAGGATCAGGTGAGTATCAACCAGGTAAGGTTGAGACCCGACAGTAAGTGAAGGGGAGAAGTGCTGCTTTATCGTGCTGGTGAGTGATTGATGACAGGTGCAAGTGATTAGAAGCCGGGTGATTGGGATCTGATGATTGTGGTGGGTGGAGATGGTGGTGGCTATGTGTAGACTCCCTGACATTTACATGTGCGCATTCAATGCAATTACCCAGCTGTATTGCACTTGTGCTCATCAAAGGTTTGTTACCACCGCTTGCCACAAAGCTGATGCAAACATTTTACCACACAAAGCTCATTTGCATGTGAAAATATGAGCTTGCAGGAAATTTACCACAAGTTTAGTTGAGGGGTTTGCCAGAACACTGAATTTTTATAAGGGAAATGTAAATGTAATCCTACAGCAGTGTGCCCTGGACATCTTCTGAGCTGTATTTTGTAGTGGATGTAACAGTCATTTCAAGGGATTAAATCTTCCATTCCCAGAGTAGACCATTCTCAAATATACATACATGGTGATGTACACACACACACACACACACACACATGTTCGTTTTTGTGAATTGTGTGGACATTCCATAGGCGTAATGGTTTTTATACTGTACAAACTGTATTTTCTATCCCCCTACACTACCCCTACCCCTAAACCTAACCATCACAGGAAACTGTGCACACTTTTACTTTCTCACAAAAACTCATTCTGTATGATTTATAAGCCTTTTGAAAAGTTGGGACATGGGGTATGTCCTCATAAGTCACCCTCTCCTTGTAATACCTATGTAATACCCATGTCATTATACACATTTGTGTCCTGATATGTCACAAAAACATGCACACACACACACACACACACACACACACACACACACACACACACACAGGTTTGTTTTGCTTGCTTAGTGAGGACATTGCATAGACTTTTATTGATTTTATACCAGGTCAATGATATTTTCTATCCCCCTACACTACCCCTACTCATAAACCCACCCATCACAGAAACATGTGCACATCATTAGATTTAAATAAAAACCTCTTTTGGCTGAGATAAAACTATTGAGGACCAGTCAAGGTCCTCACTAGTGGGTTGTGAAAGCATTTGGTCCTCACAAGTATAGTCAAAACAAGTACACACACATACACACAGAGAGAGAGAGAGTTTTGTAACTTTTTCTTCTATAGTGTCTTGCTGTAGCAGTGGCTTATTTCACAGCTGAACAAATAAAAGTTGTTTTGTGTAGCAATGAGAACTCTGCATTTTCCAGTTTTCATCAACATCCCATAAAACTAGCACAGGTGTTATATTAGCAACAGGAGGCCAGAGTAGTTTGCTTAAGCAGAAGGCAGAGTTTGAGCACATGTCTTGGCATAGCAATAATTCAGCATGTTACAGTGGTGTATGGGCCAGCTGAATGAATAGGTGATAACAGCCTTATAAAGGTCTCCTCTGCTGTCACTCATAATTATGATAAGGTTGCGGGATTCATCGCTGTGTAGCAAGAGTGACTCATAATATAGTATGTAAAGCACAGAATTTGATCAAATATGCTGTAGGATATTTAGTGAAAATCTAAATGGGGTGAGTTTAAATAATCTGTTACTATAAAGGTGACATGATATGCACTATGCAGGCGATAGATCCTTCTCCTATTTGGCACCTAAACTTTTTAACAATCTTCCTAGCATTGTTCGGGAAGCAGACACACTCTGTCAGTTTAAATCTAGAATAAAAATGCATCTCTTTAACCTGGCATACACATAACACATTATCAATTTATGTTTTCACATCCATAAAGGATTGTTAGGCTGAATAAATTAGGTCAGCCGGAACCAGGAACATTTCTTATAACACCAGATGTACTCGTAACATCAGAAGAAGAATGGCATCAACGCTAATATTAGCGTCTCTGTTTATCCCGAGGTTTATCGTAATCAGACGGATCCGGGCCATATCCAGATCAGATGGAGGACTTGTGCCTAAACACAACCATAACGCATCCCTGAAGGGTCAGCAGAGATTGTGTCAACTAGATTATCCCCTGTGTAACGGTTGTAGCGGTCCGTACAGTTATTAATCAATTTATGGGTGGAATATGAATATAATAATTCATAAAACTTCATGAAATATTATTATGCACATACCGACCCAAGGGGGAATTAACCATATATGGTGAATTAATTACAATGAATTGTAATCAATTTTATATATGATTAGTTCTTGTTTAATAATTATTTAGGAAACTATGTTTGTCCAGCAAATTAGTTCTTCCTAGAATATTATAAATGGAATTATTCTGTGGCCACACGAATAAATTCCTATTACAGCATCAAAGCATAAAGCGATCGAAAACGTTAAAGTGACTTGGTCTTCGGTTGAAAGAACAAAACAGAACAATTCTGACGGATATAATGCATTTAATATGTAAACTAATACTACAAAGGTTATAC
>RJVU01029436.1:8335709-8374550 GCA_003731715.1 Anabarilius grahami
TATAAATGGAATTATTCTGTGGCCACACGAATAAATTCCTATTACAGCATCAAAGCATAAAGCGATCGAAAACGTTAAAGTGACTTGGTCTTCGGTTGAAAGAACAAAACAGAACAATTCTGACGGATATAATGCATTTAATATGTAAACTAATACTACAAAGGTTATACGGTTAACTAGGCACAAAAAGGATATGCATATACAAAACGAAAGTAAAGGCAGAAGAGAGAGAGAGAGTGATCAGAACAGTGGCAATTTACAAACAGATAAAACCTCTGAGAGCCAACAAAGAAAGCAGTTAAAACGAATCTTAACAGGTTACTTGCATGAGTTTGGTCAGCTCGAGTGCTGGAGTTCGCAGAGTTTCAGTGCGCGAGTTTGGCGTGATTGGTCCTGTCCCAAAGAGGCTGTTTCTTCGGCGGGTTCTTCAAACGCGGTTTTAAACTGAGAAGTGATATTGCCGGAAAATAACGAAGAGAGTTGGACTCCGTGATGGAGCGTCGAGAGCTTGACGACAGGAAAACTTGCGTCCTGACGACAGGTAAAACTTGTTCTTCTAAGGGGCGCGTGTCAGTGTGTTTTAACGACAACAGACCAGACCGCCTCCTGGGGAATCGTCCGCCAATCATAGCGTTGCCATTTTGGCGGGGAAAGACTTTCTTTGTCCTGTCTCGAGGTTACTCTAGATAAGTTACAAGCTTATCAAATCGGTGGATAATTTCCTCATGGGACCGTTAAAATAGAAACATGCATCTTACCACAATGAAATATACATGGGTGAATAAAGGAGAGCAAGGATGTTACAGAGAGTCCAAACTCGACATATAAGGGAAGCATATCAAAGGAGTTATAGTTTTAAGTCAAAAGTAATCGTTAGAAATGACACCAGCACCATTACTGTCATTCAAGCTAAGTCTAAACACTAAGAAAACATGCATACACTTAGACATACTACTCAGATACAAATTTGGCATAGTCATATAAGTATATAAAGTCCTTATGCGTGTGTGCGTGTGTGTGTGGGTGTGTGTGTGTCTCTGTGTGTGCGCGTGTTTGATATTGAAATGCCGTGTTGCCAAATGGCCCGTGGTAAAGTGATCCGAGACAATCGTGATTGTTTGCAGTCGCACTGGAGGTGTTCGGGGATCTATCACACAGTCATAAAGATGTCCGGGAGATCTGTACGTGTCCGCCAGATCGGCGCCAAGTTCTGATTTGTAATTCAAAGTTCACTGGGTTGAAGCGTAATCACAGTTTATGGTGCGCCCGCTAAATTCTGATCGTTTGCAGATGCTACACCTGTGAAGGCCTTACCAACACGACAGCCAGTGGCACAGATTCCCAACAAACCGTCCCATACCGGCATGATGAATACAATCTTCAACTATATTTAAATTCAACATTATTATTTTGACTGTTGCGATCCCAATCGGACTCATGACCTGTAACGCTGCCTGAATCATAATCATGCACTGTTCACCGACTGAGCCTGGTTTATCCCAAGATTTTTTTTCTCCATTTTTGACACCTGTTGGAATTTGGATTCCTTGCCGCTGTCGTCTTCGCCTTTGGCTTGCTTAGTTGGGGACACTTGATATTCAACAATGTTTTTTGATCTGCCTGCATTGACACGATTGTATGCAAACTGAACTGAGCTGGACGATGACATCACTGTTTTCTCCAGTGCTGATATATAGATAAATTAACTAAATTAATAACTATTGATTTTTACAATGGAAAGAGTAAATACTGAATTTATTTAAGCTGGATAATGATACCATTTTCTTCTGGAGCTGCTGTGTAGCCAAAATAATTTGCCAGTTATCACTGTAAAGCTGCTTTGACACAATCTACATTGTAAATAGCGCTATATAAATAAAGATGACTTGACTATGAAAACTAATAGGCCTACTTGATTGTTGCTCACAAATGCAGTTTAAACTGTCGGTTGGAGGTCTATAACTGAAACATATCAGAAGTCAATATACTTAGGCTATATATCAGGCATCCAGTGTTGCTCTTGATTTCAGAAGCCATTTCACCATTACTATCATAATCATTACAAAAACAATTAAGTTTCAATGAAGCATCACAGAGTCACAGTGTTTACACTTTTCAGGTAAATCCTACGAATGTTGTAGTTATAGCTGTCTGCATGTTAAGCTGGGAAAGCTCTATTTGGATGGGACTAGTTTTCATGGAAGACATTAGAGAAATCTCACACAATTCAGTTATTTATGGGAGTGACAACACATTCAATAACCAAACTCACACCTGTACATTTTCAGGACTCACAACCACATTCTAGGAAAACCCTGTGTGAATGGAACCGGACTGGACAACTAGCCTTGTTGTCGGTCAAGTCATACAGTACGAGAGAGCCACTCACATGTTGCTTAGTTGCGCACAAACGCAGATATGAGCTGTGTGTCTTCTGAAGGTTTTAGATAAAGTCACTGTTCTCCACTAGAGCTGCCAGTTTAATGAAGATTTGATGGATGAACTTGTGGCTCATTTGGACTCTTATCGAATAAAAAAAAAGCGAAAAGTCTTTTGATTTTATGGACGTCTTCTTCTTTGATATGACTTTGGTCACTGTCGCTATGGTTGATGTTAAGAGAATACGGGCTTGACTCCCATTCCGTCACGGAACGTGTGTGTAGAATAAAGCGCACGACAGGAATAGTCCAAGAAATAGAATTTAATAAACAAAATCCAGAAAAGGGAGAACACAAGCATGTATAACATAGATGAGAATGGACCAAGACTGAGGAAGAACACAGAGACTAAATACATGAAGCAAACAAGGGAGCAAATCAGGTAGTTAACAGGACACGGGTGAAAGAAATGACTAATCAAAACAACTGGGAAAACTAGGTCAAACTAAGAAACACAGGACAGAGCATACATCTAACAGTTCGCCCCCCTCCCGTATAGAGACCAATAGAGGAGGGAGGGGGCTCTGGAGGAGGGCGAGGAATTAGAGTCCAAAGTCAAGTCCAAAGTATAAGTCCATGGGGGAGTGGAGGGTGGGAGGAGCCAAGGGGGAGCCTGGAGCAGGAGAAGACAGATGTAAAGCCAGAGGCCAGCCAGGACGAGGCCCCAGGGCGGAGTCGAAGGCGGGAGGAGCCATGGTGTAGACGACTTGAGGTGCACCCTGGGGATGAAGGGACGAAGGTACCACCACCAAAGAAGGAGACCCTGGTGGAGCTGACAGGTCGATGAGCCCACGCCAGACCGATGGCACTGGAGCCGCGGCGATGAGCATCCGAGGTGGAGACATAACCAGTGAACAGAGGCTGAGCAGGTGGGACAGAGGACGGAGGCGGAGCCGGAGGGAAGCCGGAGCCAGATGAAACCGAAGGCACAGGCAGGTCGACGGCTGACCAAGGCGGAGACGGATTGACGAGGGAGCCCGGAAAAGCCGTATGGGCGATGGTTTCTGGTGGAGCCGAGGGAGGGAGGAGCCAGGGTGGAGCCAATGTATCTACAGGCCGAGGTGGAGTGATGGGCACAGAGGCTGGAGGTGGAGACAGGTGATCCTCTGTGCTGGATGAAGCTGGTGTTCTGAAGACACTGGGCAGGTCTTCACCACATGTGGGAGATGCAGAGGGGCTGAAGGACAGCAGCGGAGGCTGGGCTGAGGAACTGGTTGATTGAGGAGGTGGAGGTTGATTGAGGACAGCGTTTCTTAGTTTTCCACCCAGCCCTCAAACTCCACAAACACTCCCTCGGTGACGCATGATGTTACCGGCTCACACACCTGGTCAGATCCTAGCAGTGGTCCGGGCTCTGGGGCAGTGACTCCTTCCGAACTCTTCTCTGGTTCAGGCTCGTCCATCGCGGCAGGCCGGTCTCCACGGTCTGCAGTGGGCACAGGAAACTCCATGCTGGTCGGGGTCAGTGGTGGATCGGTCCGTTCTTCTGTCATGGAACGTGAGTGTAGAATGAAGCGCATGACAGGAGTAGCCAAAGGAATATAATTTGATAAACAAAATCCAGAAAAGGGAGAACACAAGCACGTATAACATCGACGAGAACAGACCAAGACTGAGGAAGAACACAGGGACTAAATACATGAAGCAAACAAGGGAGCAAATCAGGTAATTAACAGGACACAGGTGAAAGAAATTACTAATCAAACCGACTGGAGAAAACTAGGTCAAACTAAGAAATGCAGGACAGATCATACATCTAACACATTGCACATTCATACAGACAGTATTCGAGACGCTACTGTAAGTTGCTGTTTGAACAGGACTTTTTGAGACTCACGCCTGTAAGTAAATGCTGTGTGATAGAGACAATGTGTATGTAACCAAGTAATTTTAATCCTGTCCCAATCTGCCATATCTGTGTTTTTCTCACACAACCTCAGTAAAAATTGCAGGGCAAATTATTTACTGTTTTCCGGCAAACTAACGGTCCTTTGAGAAATCTAATCCTATCTGAATGCGAATGTCTGTGATTGCCGATATTGTATTATACTGACACTTCTCCTTGTGTGTTTTGACCTACCTGAGCTACCATTTGCACACCAGTCTTTCACATACTTTCACAGAGATTGTCTTTCATTTCATTTAAAAATGGAGGATATCTGACAAAAAAAATTATTAAAATTAATAAATAGTGCCAAATTGCAGAAACTAGGTAAGATACTTGTCTATTTGTCTCTATGTGGGTTTATTTTACACAGCCACTTCTATAAACTCATGTGAAGTTTATTTAAATAGAGGTTTAATAATAAATTAAAGTTATATCAATAATAAAAAAAAAAACATATATGCCATACGTGATGCATGCAAGCACAGCAGATGGCCTTCTGTAACGCCCTCATCTAGAAAAGGTCTAACTATGGAAAACTGTAACCATGGTTCCCTGAGGGAAGGGGAATGAGACACTGCGTCTTTGATTGACGTTATGGAGGCGCCATCAGAGTGACTTGTGTCTAAAGCATGTGTGCCAAAACAACAATTTCATTTGGCAGATGACAGTCCATGACGTCGCTACTGGAGCGTGTGTGTATAAGAGGGCACCTGCAATGTACGCCATCACAGTGTCTCATTCCTCTTCTCAGGAAACCATGGTTACAGTCGTGACCTGAGACATTCCCTTTCAAAGTGGAACACAACATTGCGTCTTGGATCGATGCTATGGGGAACAAATACCCACTCTGCCATGCTGAGGGATTGCCTGCTTCATTAGCTGAATTGAAAGAGCTGGATGCCTCTATAACGATAGGGAGCCACGCTCCTCTGTAAAGGCAGTAGCCAAGGAGGCTCACAGAAAGCCTAACCACTTAACCTATGGCTGAGCTCATGGGACGGAGGCCTCAGCACTACGTTCTATGCCTGTCAAGGAGGCTATATCATAGTGCCAGCCACTTGACACAATATCGGGCAGAGCTCAGGGGAGAGGAGACCTCTAACAGAACAACTCTCTATAACAAGAGGGGGCCAAGCAAAGCTCTGATTTAAGCGCAGTAGCCAAGGAGGCTTATAGCGAGCCTACCAACTTAGCCCCTGGCTGAGCTTGGAGGATGGAGGCATTGGCATAACGACTCCCTTGAGAGAGAGCCTACAACTTGGAATTGCTATTCAGGCTGAACGCTAGGGAGTGGAGGCCTCAGAAGAATGACCCTTTATAATGAGAGGAGGTCTAACAACGCTCCACTACTGTAAAGGCAGCCGCCAAAGAGGCTCACAGAGAGCCTAGCAACCTGGCATACTGCCCAGCTGAGCTCCGAGGACAGAGACCTCAGCATTACGACTCTCTAAATCGAGAGGAGGCCTACATCCTACCAACAGGACAGCTAACCAAGGAGGCTTACAGAAAGCCTAACTACCCGATACTGCTATCCAGGTTGAGCTCAGCATCACACATTTCTAACTGTTATAATAATAACAACTAGAACACTTTAATTCCTCAGAATCAGACACATAACATAGAACAATAATACTATTTGAGTCAACAGGAGGAGCCAAAAAAGAAAAACTTCCTGTTTGACTCGTCCGTGCTCGGCCTACAACCTTCAAGCTCAATCCCCCTCAACGTATTTGCAGCCTCGGGACCCAAACCGCAGGGTGCAGCCGCTCAACTCTCATCCCTTAAAACAGAGTCAAGCCAAGGTGGAACCATTCACTGCGACCGCATCGCAAAAAGCACACATTTAAACTCAAGCGCGTTAGTTCAAATGAAAGATTCTATCACACGAGAACAAACGTGAATGCATCGATATTGCGCCTTTTCCACCAAGGCAGTTTGAGTACTGGTTCAGAGCCAGAGCCTAGTTTCAAATCAGTTCTTTGTCTTTCGACACCCAAAGCACCAGCTCTGAACCATGAAAAGTGGTTCATAAGTAGCACCAAAACATTGCTGGTCTAGAAGTAAGAACCGCTTGCGTCAGGGGTTGGGGGTGGGGTTACTGTGACCAACAAGAAACTTGTGACTGCCATATTTGAAATAGCATCTAATCAAGCTAATAGCAGCTCGATTGTAATCTATGTCTACACAAATTGGATTCGCTGTGTTTGGATGCCAATGTAGGTTCACAAAGCCATGAGCATCAATAGTAATGCAACATCTGCCACTGTTGATGGAAGGCTTGTTCGAGATGCATCGGAGCTGCGCGGACCAATCACGTGTGTGATATCGGAGTGCCGCAGGTAGGGCGTATGACTCCTTGTGCTTTAGGATTGCTCTCACGGTGCTTTGGGGCCAGTTGCACAAACATAGCCATTAAGTTAAGACTGTGTCTTAAGAACTAGAATAACCAACTAGCAGTTAGTTAGGGGTAATCAGTCTTACTTTTCGGTTTCAAATTAGACCAATCTACATTTTAATGTAACTGACTTAAAAAATTTATGAACAGTCTTAAAGAAAAAACTGGACGTCTAACTTGTAAGACTAGTCTTTGTGGTTTATGCAACCGGCCTTTGGTGTCGTGCACTGATCGGTCTGTGCGGCTCGGATGCATCTTGAACAAGCTAGGTGTGTTTGTGTTTTGCGTAACTGTGAAAGATGAGACGTATACAGTGACGTTAGACCTGGTTCTGTGCTGGCTCTGTGCTGGCTCTCTAGCCCGTGGAAAGGCAAACCAGTTCTTAGAAGGCTCGTCAGTTGAACCAACTCCGAACTGGCAATAGCACTAGCTCTGATCTAGCACCCGGTTCGCGCTGGTGGAACAGGGGTATATGAGTGCCTTAAACTCCCTCGAGAGCCAAACGTGCTCATGCAAATGTTAACTACTATCCCAAAGGAGAGAGCAGAAAGGAAAAAACTCCTTACCTGTGTCTTGTAGTCAGTCTTGTGAATGCATCATGGGCATCCAGCTTACTAGAAGAGAAGGCAGCCTTCCACTCAAATGCATGTCCCACATCCCTCGAGAATAGGGACAGCTCGAACGGAGCTTTCATTAAGAAATCCTTGCAATGTTCGCATTCAGCTCTCTCAGCTTAACGCATATGCTCCTACTCATATACAAACAAATGGTTCCCTGAAGACAAGAAGAGGATGACGTGTTTTACAGGTGCCCTTTTATACTTTTATACATGTGATGTCATGGGCTGCCGTCTGCTAATGTCAGGTTCATTGTCATGTTTACACTCATGTTTCAGACACCTGTCATGCCGGAGGCATTCCCCATTAGTGCCCTCTAGGGCAATGGTTCTCAAACCGGGGTATGCGTAGCTCTGGGGGTACGAGAGGTGAGAAAAGGGGTGTACGCAAACAAAATGCTGAGTAGTTCATTTAACTCTACCATACCTTAAAATAATATTAAAACCGAGCATGTATTTCTAACTGGCAAAATGTCGTAAATCCATTACATTTAATCAAATTACTTCATCTTTTGCAGTCAAAACTGACTGCATCCACAGAAGCAGCAGGCATATGATAGATTGCGTGGAGTCTGCTGCCTCAAATTACTGCCGTTCTCGACAATGCACCTTTGTAAAAGTGGGGATTTAGCACTTACTCGCATGAAGAACAAAATAGACACAGATAGTGGATTGATATTGATTTAAGACTCAAACTTTCTTCGATACAAAAACATACCTTGTGTGAGTTCTTGTATTTAATGTTGATAATGAGCAAGAATGCAATTGTTCCCAAATATCCACATGACTGCAAATGTGACATTATTATACAACAGGTCAAAAAACAAAACGTACATTTTAAACACATTACTGTCAGTTTTTACTCTGTTTTGCACTGAAAAAATATTTCTAACGAAAACCAAAGTAGAACTACAACACATGAATGCGGCTGTGGCTTTGAACAAACCGTGAGAGTCAGTGATTCAATTATTCATTCACAGCCACTTGCTTCGTTACTGAATGAATGACTCGATGACTCACTCATAAAAACAGTGACTTGCTGCCACCTACTGGCGGTTTTTTAGTTTAATATTTAAAAGTATCACTTCGTTTTACCATTATTGCATATTTCTCTATTGAACATTTTTTATTTAAAACATTATTTATTTTATAAAGTTATTCATAAAGGTCGAAATACACACTGGAAAATCAATTTAGGGGGGCAAATATTGTCCCTTAATGGAAAAGGTGTGACTGCAGTCTAAGTGGAAGAGAAGGGGTATGCAGAAGGATGGTAATCCCTTCAGGGGTAGTCCACTCTAAAAAGTTTGATAACCACTGCTCTAGGGGACACAGCACGAGTTCCCATTCCAAAGGAAACTAGTATATGACACAACGAAAATGACACACTTCACCTTTAACTAAAACCATTGAAGCAACTGTATCTGTTCTTTTTCAAAACTGTTTCACCGAAGGATTGCAGATCATGAAATAATTAGATATGATGAAGGTGTCAACAGGTAGTTGTTAAAAAGCAGACTACCTTTGTCAGGTTTCTCTCATGTGAGTTTTTCCACTTTGTGGCATTCCAAAGTTTTGACGTCTTTGGTAAATCAAAAATAAGGTCTTTAAATTCAAAACCTCAAACTTAGGCTCTGTAGATTGATGCATGTTGTAACTTAACCTCCCATGACAACTATTTCAAAACTTCCTGAGCCCATGATCTCCATACAAAATATTTTGTATACTATCATACTAATTCACATGCAATGACACTGAAGCATTCAGCAAACCAATCAAGCAAATGCTATCAATCTACAGCTCACTTTCTGCAGGCACAGCTGGAGCAACCAGCCAACATCTTTGACCACCAGTACCAACACAGTCTGATGTCATGTCTCGAATGACAAGATTTACATTAGCATACAAAATTTACTTTCAAGTTTTTAGGTTGTACATCAATCCACACAGCTTGTAAACAATGCATACCATGCACAGTGAGTCACTTTTAAGTGTCTGTCAAATGGTACAGTAAATGTAATTTAATAAATATAGACAAACTGCGTAACCGCACACTATGTAAATGTGTATGCAGACTACACACTATACTGAAATTGTAACAAAAGATCATGTCACTCCACATAAATTGATGGTGCTGTTCGTGCCAAACACACTTTATCTTTTATTCTGAGAAAATTATTCAGTCACATGTTTTTTTTGTATGAATGTAGTATTTTATCATAGTTTATGTGCATTTCATCTTATCAAACAAAAAATGTATCCACCTCAAATGAGTGGAAGTTTTGTATGTGCATTGTTTTTCATATCTTTGTGTTTCTGTCCATCATTTTTTATTCAATTTCACAAAAGTTTTCATTGCATAAAATGTTGTATATACACACATACAATGGTGTTCTGACTTAATCAATATTGAAAAAATGCTGTTAAAACTCTTTGATGTAATTTGCCAGAAACCTTTTCACTAATCTGTTTCATCCACTTTCTTTTTTTTCCAAGATCTTTGTGTGCTGTGTTATCTCATAGATTTTTTAAAAATTATTTATTCCAAAAGTATTTTTTTTAAAAAGAAAAAAAAGTAGGATGGTAAACTTAGTACAACAGCTTTAGTAGCATTTATTCATTGTCACATGGTTATGAAAAAGAAGTACACTGTAGCATACTTTTAAAAAGAGTACTTATGGAAATAATATACTTTAAAAGAATACACTACGAACAGAATGTAATGTATGTAATGTTTTCAGACACTTAATTGTGTTATTTGGAATGAAATGAAAATGTATTATAGTTTACATTTATAATAAAGTCACCATGAGATCTAAATTGATAATTATTTTTATTATTTTAGCATTATTTTAAATATTTATCAATATTTGCAACATTGTAGTATTTGTAATAAATGATTAATGTACTGAAAAGAATTAATGGTAAACCAAAATATACTTTTATGTCATTTAAATCTTGTGTGTCATGTATTTAAATATATCTGTAATGGTGACATTGCAATTTAGTTCATTTAAAATACAATTAAATTAACTAATTGAAAAAAATTTAATTAAATTAAGATAAGACAGGTAATGTCGGAGAGGCTAGCAATAGCAAGTTAGCTTTGAAAGCATATGATCCCACCCTCCCTTAAGATCGTCTCCAAAGCCACGGCTCCTCCAAAACACATGAACGCACACAGCCAGAGTAGAGTCAGCAAAGCGTCAAGAGAGACTCATTAAATTAACTCTTGTCTCAAAGCATATAACATTACAATAATATATGAATGCAAACAACGTACATAGCTCTTGCTTGTACCACCTGATTGCTGAAGATTCGGTGTTGATAGTGTTGACACAGAAATAAATCCGAGTCTGAGGACATGTCATTGCATTCGGACCAAATGCAAAGATTGGACGAACATCTACCACTTCTACAATTGACTTCTATCAGGATGTGAAGAGAGTTTCAACCAGTATAACAAAAAGTGTTTATAAAAAATTGTCTACCTTACCTTTAACATGTGCTTATGTTCGTTAGTAAAAACATCAAAATAAGCGTACTTCTTTAAAGCATCAAGATTATTAAAACATATTGATTTAAAATGTACTTTAACTTTTAATTTGACATTATAAAAAAGTGATTTTTTTAAAATGCTTCTCTGGTTTTGTACACAAGGCAAGTGGTTAGTTATTCAGATAAGAAGGACAGTCCCAGGCATCAGCATAATATCAAACTAATAGGTTCATAGTTATGAAAAACATTGTCACTGTCATATGAGGGCAGACCAACTCCTCAGGAATAGACAAACCTTTTACAGATGCAGAAATAAATGCTGTATCTCCTGATTGTAATACTTTTTCAGATAGCCCAACATTTCAATCTGTTCAAACATATATCAACAAAATCTTGCCAAAAAAAAAAAAAAAAAAACAACTTTTGTTGAATTAAACAATGATGTCATTGACGACTGCTGTGGAATTAAAACCTGCCTGACATACATGACCTTTGTTTTGGGAGAAAATAAGATTAGTATGGATAAGATTAGTTTGTCGACTAATTGACCGAGCCAAAAGAACACGCTGTCTGCGAGGTATGTGTTTGAATCTCCCCACTGCTGTGATTAAAGCTGATTAATTTCAGTTCCCAGCCAAACCCAACCAGCGCTTGAGCTAATTCATTCTCTCCTCACTGATCCCCTGTCCAATTACGAAACATTTAGTTTAGACAGACTAAAACTGCTTCAGGGTTCACAGAAAACAGGAATTTTGACCTTTCTTTAATACTGAACAGTTGATTAGACAATAAGAACAAAAATATAGAACAAAATTATCAATATGTGAAAAAAATCACAATGAAAACCATCCTGTACAGACACAATGTTTTTTTTTGTGTGTGTGTGTGTGGGGGGGGGGGNGTATTCTCTAGGTTATGAGGACCAAATGTCCAAACAATAGTAATACCAGTAATTTTTTTTATCTTGTGGGGACATTTTTTTGGTTCCCATGAGGAAAACTGCTTATAAATCATACAAAATTATGTTTTTTTGAAAATGTAAAAATTCAGAAGGTTTTCTGTGATGGGTAGGTTTAGGGGTATAGGGTTAGGGGAGAGAATATACAGTTTGTACAGTATAAAAACCACGATGTCTATGGAAAGCCCCCATAAAACATGAAACCCAACGTGGTTCAAAACAGTTCATTTGTTTAATTTGGAAAACACTGTCTTTCAAAATGACACATTCATTTACCAATTACCTACACAGTGCTAATTTTTCAAATAATAGGCCTAAATTAAAACAATTTTTTACTCCATGAATCTAAAATCATTAATGTGTTCAGAAATCCCTCATTGTGGAAACAAATATATGCAAAAAAAACTTTGATTTTCAACATAATACAATAACAATGATATATTTTTTCCAGAAACACAAAATTAGATTTTAAATTTAATTTCAACTATTTTGACTGACAAAATCTCACAAATGTTAATTTTCAATTAATGACAAATTAAAAAGAGCATGTCCATTCATCAAATGTGCCAAGATTATATTCTTATATAAGAGCTAATAATTTATGGTTTATGTGTAGAGTTATGATGCAAAAAACATTTTGAGAAGAGTTATAATTCTCATTATGTTCTCTGTGTTTGTCCCTAAACATTTGTTATATTTCCCGTTTCCTTTTCTGTCAGCCATTTTTGTAGTCATTTTGTAGTTTTTCATGTTGTTTTCCCCTTAATTGTCTTTCCCAGCTATGTCTTGCTAACTTATCTTTTTAAGCTGGTTAGCCACTGTAGTCCTTGTGTTCCTCTTGTTGCTTTGTTGTTTGCTGAATGTAATGAATGTCTGTGCTCCATGCTTTTGTGTTCCCGGTTGTTGTTGTTGTTTTTCCATTTATTGAGAGACTGTCCATGAATTTTTTTCATGATGATTTTTCCGGGGTAGGTCACCAGGCTTGGGACTCACACTCACACACACACACACTTACACCTACGGACAATTTAACATCTCCAATTCACCTATACTGCATGTTTTTGGACTGTAGGGGAAACCGGATCACCTGGAGGAAACCTTGCATTGGGAGAACATGAAAACTCCGCACAGAAAGGCCTCCTGGCTCAGCCAGGACTCGAACCGCCCTCAGTTTTATTATGGTCTTGTTGAAAAGATGTGTGATGTTTTGCATGTTGTGTGTGTGAGTGGGACAATGAGTAAATGTAATGCATAATAGGAGCCCCCACCCCATGTGTTTGTTTTGGGATTTTTGTGTGCAGAGTTTAAAGAAAAGGAGCCATAGTTCCAGAAATCGGGTCTTTGCAATTGTCAAAAGCTGTAAAACAAGAGCTATAGCACACTGATGTGTAGCCACTGTATAATATGTGCTATAAACCTTCACATACTCTCACGGGTTGTTTTGGTAACCAGACTCTCGTGGAGGAGGGTGTTGATGAGGCTTGGCTGTACCAGGCACTGCGTTTCAGCAAAGCCTGGGTGGGAGTAGATGCATACCAGTGCTTTGATATTAACCTTCCCTGCATTCCCATACAGCAAAAATTATATATATATATATAAACAGACACACATACACACACACAACATGAGAGAGAAGAGTTGATCTGGGGGAGTTTGGTTCCCTCCATATACTCTTCCCTCATCTATCATCATGGCCTTATTTCCATGAGTAGTGAAAGAGAAACTGCTGTTATTATATAAAATGCCAGAGTCTCTCATGTCCTCAGAAAGCTTTCTGACATGAAATGAACAAGAAATTAACTTTTTGCTTCCAATACAGACACTATTTAATCACCACTCTCCCACACTATGTTGTCTGGTCTCGTCGGTATCTCACGAGTGTATGGACTTACCTGTTCTACTTGCCTTCCTAAGCCCCATATCCTTCTTCTACTGACCTTCTTCATCATTTTCTATTCCGAGTCCCTAGAAGAGACGAAAGACATTAGTTCAAGTTAAGTGCTCATTTGATTTTCTCTTGTGTTGCCTAAAGTTCCTGTTTTGGATCTCTCCTGTGTATTTCTTCAATAAAGCTCTTTTTTAAACTCATCCTCCATGTCTGTACTACTGTGTGACACATACAGCTATACAAAATAAGACCTTTTTTTCCAGGCAATTTTCAGTTAAAGACAATAATATAAACTATTAATTCTCACAATAAGATAAATCAGATAACAATCAGGATAATAGTAGAGTAATTTTATTAAGAATTACAGCCAAGCTGACACTGTTCAAGGTGATATTAATATTTCAACCAACATGATTATCTGACAACATTGTTATTATCTTCATTATCTTGACAACCTTTATTATATATTAATATCTTACTAATGAAACAGTTTTACTTTATGTTTACACTACTACTATATTGTGCTTAAATTGTCCTTAGTTTGAATCCCTTAGTTATGCTACCAGTCTGCAGGAGTCTCATTACTCTGATATTACAGGTACAATTCACCCATCAGGGGTCCAGTTTAGCCTTCCAATTTATGAAGAGTATCCAAGTAAAACTACCCAACAATACTTCATGAACATATAACCACCCACCCCGATTCACATCACAGCTCTTTGCGTCACATTTTTCCTTTCATTGGTTGGAAACAATAACATCTATCCACAAAGCTGTTTCCTGCCTTTGACCAAACTGGCCTCCTATTCCATTGAATAACCATGGAAAGGCACTAAGTGTGTGCATTGGTGCACTGTTTATGTGATATTCCACAGGAAGATTTCTATTTTTTTTATTTCCATGTTTTTTTCCATGTGGAATTTACCTTCACATCAAATAATAACAGGTGGATAACTTGTGGGCACTCTGTGATCAGTAAAATGCTGTGAACTGCTGTATAATAATAATAATTATAAAACTTAGAGTTCCAGATCTGGCTTCTGATTGGTCAATTCAGCATTCTATAGCTGTGTTAAAATTACAATATAGTGGTATGGTTATGTGGTATGTGAAACCTTATTACTGTGCAGCACCGCTATCGGTGTATATGTTATATAAAGTGTTTATATTAATGGGATGAGTGTTGATGAAAAAGATACATATTTTTCAAGACTGTTTCTTGAAACTGGCTAAAGACTCATTCCAAAGGTCATTCCACCAGAAGAGATCAGTCAAAGTAATGCCTCATGGGATGGCACCACAAGGTGTCATTCACTTGCAGAAAAAAAATCTTCTCGAGGGCACATAAGTCTGAAGTCTTGAGTTTAGGTATAGGGGTGCAGAGCCAGTGATTGTTCTGCAAAAAAACATCTGTGCCTTGAATTTGATGCGAGTGACAATTAGCAACCAGTGCATATTGATAAAGAGAGGTGTGCACTCTTCGGGGCATTAAAGACCACTGTCGCTGCTGCGTTCTAGATCAGCTGCAAAGGTTTGACAGTGCATGCTGGAAGGCCTGCCAGGAGAGAATTACAATAGTCCAGTCTGGATAAAACAAGAGCTTGGACAAGGAGTTGTGTAGCAAGCTCTGATAGGAAGGGCCTGATTTTCCTAATGTTTTATAAGGCAAATCTGCAGGATCAGGCAGTTCTAACAATTTGTGTGGTGAAGTTTAACTGATTATCAATCACAATAGTTGATGAACCAAGCTGAATGGAGAAGTTGTGATGAAGTGTTGGGTTGGCCGAAATCAGAAACAGTTCTGTCTTGGCAAGGTTGAGGTGAAGATGATGGTCCTTTATCCAGCAAAAAGTGTTTGTCAGGCAGGCTGAGAAGTGAGCAGCTCCCATCAGATCATCTGACTGGAATGAGAGGTAGAGTAGTGTCATCAGCATAGCAGTGACAGGAAAAGCCATGTTTCTGAATGACAGATACTAGTGATGACATGTAGATGGAGAAGAAAAGTGGTCCAAGCACTGAGCCCTGAGGCACCCCAGTAGCTAGATGTTGTGACTTATACCCTTGCTAGTCTCAGAGCTTCAATAACCAGCAGGGCAGTCTCGGTTAAGTGGCAGCTTTTGAAGCCAGAATGGTTGCTGTCCAGGAGGTTGTTATGTGTGCGAAAGGCAGAAACTTGGTTGAACACTATCTCAAGTGTTTTTGCAATAAATGAAAGAAGGCATACTGGTCTGTAGTTTTCTAAAAGTGCAGGATTTAGAGTGGGCTTCTTAAGCAGTGGGATTATCCAAGCCTGCTTAAATACTGTGGGAATAGTACCAGTGTGAAGAGATGTGTTGATGAAGTGAGTGCAGGAACAGCTGAAGAAGAAATGGCTTGAAGAAGAAGGGGATAAGATCAAGCGGACAGGTAATATGGTGACTGGAAAGGATGAGTTAGCAGACTTCTGTCTCAGAGAGAAGGAGGGGAGAGTGTGTGTTTGCAGTTAAGATTTCAATTTCAAGCTTTTATTGTCATTGCATCGTAATGCAATGAAATTTCAGAGACTACACAGAGGTGCTACAATACGGGTAACCACATACACATAAACCACAATAACCTAACCACAGTCCATGTATAAACCTGAATGTTGCAGGTAAGACAAAGAAAGTGCAGTTATTGATACAAAAATTATTGCACAGTCCACAGAGAGTGACATAAATAAATAATGCAAGGCATCTCTTAGTTCAGGGACTGGATGGCTCTTGGATAAAAACTGTTTGAAAATCTGGCAGTGCATGTTTAATTGCCCTGTATTGCCTTCCTGAGCGCAGTAGGGAAAACAGGTGATGACCGGGGTGAGAAGAGTCCTTAACAATGTTTTTTTGCTCTGGACAGGTACCGAGTGTTTGCAATGTCCTGTAATAAGGGGAGAGAGCAGTCAGCAATGTTCTGTCCAGTGTTTATGACCCTCTGTAGAGCTTTATTGTCAGCTCCCGAACAGCCCCCATGCCAAACCGTGAGACAGTATGTTAAAACACTCTCTATGGCAGAGCGGTAGAAGGCCAGCAGTAGTTTTTGACACAGACAGTTTTTCTTCAGGACTCGCAGGAAGTGCAGATGCTGCTGTGCCTTTTTAACAGTATTTGTGGACCAAGAGAGACTATCAGATAAACAGATTCCCAGAAATGTAAAACTGCAAACTCTTTCCACATCATTTATAATGATGGGAAGGAGGTCAGCTTTGCACTTCCTGAAGTCCATGATGAGTTCTTTAGTTTTCTTTGTGTTTAACAACAGGTTGTTTCAGAGCACCACAACGTTAGTTTCCGGACCTCATCACGATAGGCAGACTCATCGCTTTCAATGAGTCCAATCACTGTGGTGTCATCTTCCAATTTTATAATGTGATTGGAGGAGTGTGTGGAGGTACAGTCATATGTATAAAGGCAATAGAGTAATGGGCTCAGCACACATCCCCGTAGGGAACCAGTGATGAGGGTAGAGGAGTGGTGGAGACCGAGCCTAACACTCTGAGGGCGGTTAGTGAGAAAGTCTGGGTACAGAGGTAAGTAGAAAGGCCCAGGTGGAGGAGTTTCCTGATAAGTACGGTATGTCCGGTATGATGCTATTGAACGCAGAACTATAATCGATAAAGAGCATATGTCCCTCTGTGTTCCAGGTTCTCCAGAGCCTTGTGGAGTGCTGTAGCAAAGGAATCCTCTGTAGACCTGTTGGCCCTATAAGCAAATTGGTGGGGGTCAAAAGTGTGAGGGAGGCTGGCTTTAATATGCCTTAATACTAGTCTTTCTAGACACTTTGCGACAACAGAAGTAAGTGCAATTGGTCTGTAGTCATTTAAACTGTCTACAGCAGGCTTCTTAGGGACAGGAATGATAATGGCTGATTTAAGGCAGGGTGGTACAATGGCTTGTGACAGGGACAGATTAAAAATGTCTGTAAAGACAGCAGCAAGTTCGTAGGCACAGGCCCTGAGTACCAATATATGTTTGTTTGTTTGTGGATTTGGTGTAGAAACTGATTGTTGTTTTATTTATGAAGAATGTGGCAAAGTCGTCAGCTGTTAGAGTTGATGACTTTAGCCCTAAAGAAATAAATTGTACTTTTGAAAAGCATTATGAAAATCATGTGCACTCAAAAATAAGAATTATAAGTCTAGAGTCTAGACTTCATTACCTGCTAATCAGGTGAAACTGTGGAGCCCTGGACGTGACATGCAGGAAAAAAATATATTAGGCTAAATCGTGCTCACAATTTACTAATTTGTTCCCTCGATTTATAAATCATGCGCACGATTTAATTTTTTTTCTTGCATGTCATGTGTGGGGCTCCGTAAAACAGCTATCGAAGAGGGGGGGAAATCTAGGGTAGGACTGGGTTTTATATATTAGTTTTTGATTGGATTGTAAAAACTGAGTGTTGCTTAATGGAACTGAGGCAGATTTGAATGTGATTGGCCGAACTGCAGCGAGCCTCGCATACATCAGCAGAGAGTCATATCACAGGAAGAGTGAGTAAGGACATTTGATTACAGATTACACAGTCCAATAATAATAATAATAAAAGAATAAATGAACAGTATATGAATTGTTCACAATAAGATTATGATGCATTAAGAAAATAAACAGTGTCAATTTTTATTTCATGCAGTACGAATTGACACCAATAAGCAAGGCAGTGCCCAGTGCATCTTTCCTTCTTCTGTAGCTTTCAAATGTAATTTGAACTTCTGCATATTCATAGTTGAGTCTCAAGGATGTGTGTTTGTGTGTTCATAACTGCAGAAATCTTAATAGATATCCGAGTAATGCTGTTAAGGAACCTGCTTCGAAATATTTGATCACCATGACAGTCAAGCCAGCTCTTTGTTTGCATACGAGTCGTTTGTTACTGTGGGAAGTCCAGGATATCTTTTGTGTTCTTTTTGCCGCAATGGCATTTTATTTTACTTCAAGAAAATGTAGAAATTGAAGTAAAAATATCTTTAATCTCTCACTTAGCATTAAAGAGATCAGGTAATCTGTAAATCTCAATTATCACAATGGTTGAATATATATATACATGTTTAATGTAACCTTTTAGAACAGGCCTAATAATTTCTGGCAGGTTGCTCGGTAATTCAGTGCAAACTAACTTTTTCTTCCATCATTGTTTTATTCATTACTTAAAATTTTTGTCTTACTCATTTTGTTTAACTCCAATTTGGGATTAAACTGCATTGAGTAGTGCTGACATTACACAAGTTGGGGCAAAAATGCTTCGTGTCGTGGTCAACGTGAGCAGGAAATACAGAAGCTGCAGGAAGCCTGACTGGCTAAGAATAGCACTTACTGATGAAGTGGATCTACTTTAACAGGAAATTGCTTCCTCTAGCAGCCCTCCCCCTAAAAGAATACTCTGCTTTCTTGTATTCAACCAACAGAAGGCTGAACCTTTGGACTTCTGCTTTAAAAGACACATTTTTGCTGATTCAGGGATTTGCTGATTGCAGTTCAAGTGATTTTCCACTCTTTTGATCTGGACTCCTTGCAATTCAAACATGTACAATCAATGCACCATGAATTTGAAACCCAGAAGAAAAAGAGGGATTCTGTTTGAGGTTTAATACCTATACATTTATCTTTAAAATGTGGTCTGTTCTGAAGTAGAATTTTTTATCTGTCATTAAAATGTATTTGTCATTTGTCTCTTTGTGAAAAAAGATGTCTTAATTTATTGAATGTGCACTTGTAGTGTACTTCAAACCTAAAACATTATATATATTTAAAAAAAAAATTGTATTTGCAGATAATACATTAATGAAAAGTACACTTTCATGACTATATTTCTTAACACACTTACAGTAAGTACATTTTTAAAAATGCACTTTGTAATAATTTCAGTTTAAAAGTTTTATTTTAAAGTACATTTTAACAGATTATTTTTTAATAATCTTTTGTCAAAAGTACAGTTAAATTGATGTGTGTCACGGTCATGTTCTGTTTAAATTCATTGTCATATTCCTCTGTGTATTTAAGAGCGTGTTTCTGTATTTGGGTGTGTTGCGAACTTTTGCAGCATGTTTATGTATTTGGTTGTGCTGTGATTATTTGCAGCACGTGTTGTCAAATTGATGAAGACGTTTTCTTAATTTGCAGGTGTTTTTTCTATTTGCATGTGTTTTTTTCAGTTGCAGTGTGTTGCGCTCTCTTGGCCACCGTACATACGACAAGTTTATTGCAGCGAGCTGGTGCCGCCATGACTGCAAAACATAATAGTCACATCCATGAGATCATTTAAATTTAGATGAATTTCATGTCATAGGATGTTATAGGTCATTTTCAAATGAGTGTGAAGTTATCATTTGCAGCTCAAAATTTTGTAAGTTCAAAAGTATTTATCTTAAGGTTTTTTATATATATTTTTATTAACCTCATTGTTGAACTAACTAAACTATCTAACTAAACTGTTGCATTACAAATAAACTCGTTCTATGCCTTTATTTTGTCATTAAAACTGATAGAAACAGGTCCTAATAATATAGGTATAGGCAACATTGGTCCTGGAGAGTTGAGCTTCAACCCTAATCAAACACACTTGAACAAGCTAATCAATGTCTTTATGATTACTAAGGAGATTTCCTCAGGGTTGGAGCTAAACTCTGCATGACAGCAGAATTCCAGGACCGATGTTGCCTATCCCTGTCCTAAGTCCTAAGAGATTTCTTATCCTGTAACGCAGGCAAAACCACACAGCAATGAAAAGGTTAAACTCTAAACCATCAAGAGTGTAAAATAGACTCTAGCCATTTCTCAATATGCATTCTTGTCTGTACATATGTTCTTGTGGACTTGTGAAACGTCATCATTCGCTGCCCAAGTATTGTTCCAGTTCAAAGTTCACATCTAGCCAAGTACAGTTCAAGTCCTTGGATGTGTTCTTGATCCACCCCTTTTGTTGTGGATGCATCGAGAAGTGACTTATGAGGACTTGAGACAGCCAGGTATTCCAGAATGCATCTCGCATCTACCAGCAAGCGTCAATAGCAGAGGAGATAACCCATGTAATTTAAAAATACTCCTTTATTGTGTCATGAAATGTAGTTTTAAGAATTTTTCAGGTGAGAATGTAGTTGTTTAAAGCTCAAATCTGTGGTTTATTTATAAAGATAGCACCTATTTGAAAATTTGATCTGACGTTTTCGGAGTTGCGAGATCCAGGCGATCACCGGGTGCTTAGCCGTACATCGGCTAGTCCGTCCTTCTGATGTTTGCCACTGGCTCTGATGTCTCTGTAGTGGTTAAACATGAGATATAATTAATCTTGTGTATATCTAACCGGCAATCTTTGATCTCATTAATCTATAATTTGTTCCCAGGCAAATCATTTTGGCTGAGGGCAAAGTGAAGTTTCATAAATTTATATTTATTTAACTTTACCGTTGTACTAGAGCTTTCACTTTGTGCTTGACTAAATTGTTTGCTTGTCTTTCTTATTGTAGCCTGTAGCTTCTTATACTTTATACTTTTATAATGGCTATTATTATCATTAAAACTGACTTTTCACAAAAAGAGACAGGGTTGTTTTATGTCATATTTCATTTTATTATAGGCTACATGTAGGCTACACATACAGTAAAGATAATCAGAGTACATCTGCATATATTGCCTGAACCACACATTAATAGGTTTCATATTTTGAAAATGAAAATGAAAAGAGGCAGGGCTGTGTTTTATATTGTATTTTGTTATAAATATAACCTACATGAAGTGAAGATAATCAACCACATTTTGTGTGACTATTAATTATGGAGCCAGAGTAGACTCAAATATAATTCATGCAAAAAACATGATCATTACATACATTATCATCATCAGTTGAATGTGTGGTGGACAAGCATAATTTCCTCTTCATTTTGGACAAAATATGGGACATCTGATTACACAAATCCAAGGCGATTCACACGTGAATGTGAGGATAAACTCGTAAGTTTTAAACACTCAAAACTTTTTGTGCACAGTTGTATATCTATGAATTGTGTTTTGCATTTGTGCAATGTTTTTTTTAATGAATAGCCTATATAATTTTATTTTGCGCATGTGAATTGCTTTTTGTGAATTTATATATTTCACAAAATGAATTGTTTTTTGTGCATGTGAAATTGGCTATGCATGTGTGCATCATGTTGTTTGCGTGAATTTTATTTGAGTCTAATCTGGCTCCATAAAATTAATATGTTTAAGATTGTATTTAAATGAAAACAAAAAGAGGCAGGGTGGTGTTTTATAACATACAGTATTTTGTTTTATTGTAAATATAAATACAGATAACCGGAGTAGCCAGAGCGAGCTGAGTGACGTTATCAAGAACGCTTCTGTACAATTTGCATCCTCCCGTCCTCGGGAGTCAAACTTACCAAGTCCGAACTACAAAGGACGCAAGTCCAAAACTTAACGTACTTGGTATTGAGAAATGCCCCCCCCTCTCTCTCTCACACACTCTCTCTCTCTCACACACACATACACAGAGGCAGAGTGAGATCTAAGGATTAGTTAGAGACCGTTAACCAGTGAGAAAATTTTCTGAGCCAGAAAATTCAACATTTTAAACAAAAAAAGTCAAATCAAAACTGTGACAGAATGTAGTCTTTGTGTAACGTTCGGAGTCATGACGACAAGGGGTAGGTCCAAACGCAGGCTTTATTAGAATGAGCGTAGTCGTACAGGCAAGGGTCAAACACCAGCAAACAGAAACATAAGGGCAAGGCAGAAGAGTAATCCAAGTCAAAGACAAGACAGGCAGCAAATGATCATCAAACAAGGGATAAACAGTCCAGGGTCAAAAAACAAGGCTAGGAACTAGGAACTAGGAACTAGGAACTAGGAACTAGGATTAACACGGAAAACATATGACTAAACAATACTCCGCCCTGTGTGTGTGTCTGGGTGCAGCTTATAAAGGGTCCACTGATGGGAAACAGGTGCGAGTGTGTGATTGGTTCTTAGATAGGGAATTATGGGAAATGTAGTCCAGAGTGGTGTATGACTGTGTGTGCAATGAAATGGTGAACCGGCGACCTCTGGTGGGGAGTAGCAGGAACCAGCAGGCGCCGGATACGTAACACTTTGATAATGTCTAAATATATGTCAAATTGCAATAGCTAATAAAAGTAATTAATTATGTCTGAAAACTGTTCTCAGCAACAAGGCTTTTCTCAACCATGTTTAAAATAGGCCTATGCTGTCATCTAGTGGTATATATACTATGTATTACATTTAATTTGTCCAGGTTCTATGATAGAGAATGCCGACTCATTATTAGCCGGCTCCTGCGTCAGCATCACACGCATGCATCGTGCTGCTCATGTGAGTATATGTGAGCATATAGTATTGATCAGCTTTGGCCAATACTGAGCTAGCATTTTGATGTAAACATGGAAGCCTTCTCTGTGCTTACTGTGGCAACTACGTAAGGATATTGACAGGGAAGAGAAGAGGTTGTTGAATAAAGTCGTTATTTTTGTTTTGTTTTTGCACACAAAACGTATTCTCGTCGCTTCATAAAATGAAGGTTGAACCACTGCAGTCACGTCGACGGTTTTAACGATGTCTTTAGTACCTTTCTGGACCTTGAAAGTGTTGATTATATTGCTGTCTATGGACGAGTCATATCTCAGATTTCATCAAAAATATCTTAATTTGAGTTCCGAAGATGAACAAAGGTCTTACGAGTTTGGAATGACATGAGGGTGAGTAATTAATTACAGAATTTTCATTTTTGGGTGAATTAACCCTTTAAAAATTCAGAGTTTGATTAAAAATATCCACATTCAAACAATAATAGCTGACTTCCTGTTGTCAGAGCTAATGACTGTAAATTGGAAAGTTGTCTGGCTCGATGAGAGCACTGTACAAAGTTTGGTTACTGTATACAGTAGGTAAAACTAACCCCCTACTTTAGTCAAAAGGTGGTGCTACTGAGCCCCTCATACACGCCCATTTCGAAGCATGCTAAGAGTCTCAAATACACCCAAAAGGATACTAAAGTTTGACGCATTTCCATGACAAAAGTGTTCAAGATATCAAGAATCTTTTCATAGATGTACATCTGCAGTGTCTTAACATTATTCTGAAGAAGTTTGAAGCAAATCGGGTAAAAAAAAGGGGCGATTTTAAAGCTGTTTGAAAGTGAAACACTTCCTGCTCCTAGTTGGTGGTGCTATGACTTTGACTCACAATAGTCACATCAATATGATCTGCCTCCTACAACAAACACACAGCTGAAGTTTCATCAAAATCAGTCAATGTATGCAGAAGTTATAACACACTTACCATTTCCCTTTTTTCGCCACAAATGTGTTGGCTCACCACAGCCAACCCGTTCGAGATATCAAAAATCCGCTCACAATTGAATGAATCCCCAAGGAGGACTATATAAAATTCCAGAGCATGGGTTTTTCAAACAACCCTTAATAGCCGACTTCCTGTTGGGCTGGCATATGAATTAGAGTGTGAAAGTTGTTTGGCCTGATGAGATCTATAACTGTATGAAGTTTGGTTACTGTACGTGAAATGGGGTGCGCTACAGAGCCCCCCCCCCCATTACCCCTNTGTGTCCTGCCCCGATGGCCGACGATTCCAATGTGTGTTCAAAGTTTCAAAAGGTGCCCGAAGGTAAAAAAAAAAAAAATTACTCAAGGAAGACAATAGGGCCCTTTAGGGCTTTGGTCCTAAATATGCTCAACACACCTATTTTTTTCCTGACCAAAATCACTTGAAAATACATGACAAGCAGAGGTGGCCTTTGCAATTCCGAGGCCCGTTTCAGTGGAAGCGGGCCCCTTTAAAAAAAAATAAAACAAAAAACAAAAACAAAACAATGTACAGTATACAATGTGACTGCAATTACTTTATTATCTCTGTTATATTTAACATTGTCAATTCTTTTTTCACTCTTAATAGTCTATTTATAAATACATTCTATCTACCACTATCAACGCATTACAATCACGACCGAAAACAAAATCAACATTCAATCTTCGTCACTCTCTCAGCCCCTCAGCGAGCACCTTGGACAGCCGTAATGACCAGGCCATGAGAGCAAAGAAATCAGAATTAGAGAACAGGGATTAGAAGTGATTTAATACAATATGAATAAGAATGGTCTACATCAAGAGGAAATGTTTTACACTTACTCCGATTTTGACGTTTAGAACTTTGTTTTTCAGTAACAGAGTGCTGCAAAAGAAATTATCCTTGTTATCCAGCGATCTCATTATGTTGTGTTCGAGTGGTATCATGGGCAAGTGAAGCGCGGACAGTCTTTTTTGCAGCATGGTGGAGGCAGGTATCTAGTGTGGATTTGTTGCAAAATAGAGCAAGGTTGTAAGTCTAAAATTAGTCACCTAACATTAACTTCTTGTTTATTCTTTGTATTAAATCAATAGGCTATCAAATTTGCAATTGTGCTGATATTCGGGAAAACAGTGCACCATATCCTGTTATGAAAAAAAACAGAACACATACAGGGATATTTTTGCCCAATATATCTTGATTTTTTTTGGGGGGTGGGGGGGGGGCATTTTTATTGATTTTGGTAGCATTTTTGCCCCAAACCACCGTTAATTTCCGTGATGGAGGGGAAAATTAATTAAAAGAGCGCAAGCAGACAGAGGCCCCTTCTGTTGCGAGGCACATTTCAAGTGAAATAGGTAAATATAGCAAAGCCCGCTACTGATGACAAGGCATTCTTTGTGTTTTTGGTGCATTGCTAATTGGTTTCTTTAGTGTTCTGATCAAAAGGGGCCACTGTCAAGCCTCCATGATATTCTGGTTTTGGGTCTCTCCTTTACTGTGAGTCTAATACCTCACATCAAATCATGAAGCTTGTTGAGGAGAAGTGTACTGTTACTTCTCTGAGGGATTTTGAAATTATAATAATAATAACCCACTGGGCAGGGCCATTGCTAGAGGGGCGAAAGGTGGTGATAATTCTAGGGGCCCTTTTTAGCTGAGGAGGTTCAAATCCCCCCAAGGAACGCAATTTCAACCTTTCAACCAGAGGGGCCCATAGTAACAACCCGGCCCTGCCGCTGGGTCCCACTTTATATTAAATGTCTTTAACTCAGGGGTGTCCAATCCTGCTCCTGGAGGGCCACTGTCCTGCAGAGTTTAGCCAAAGCCACTGGAAGGCAAGGCTGCAAAAAAGCGTAACGGCTAATGCTAACGTTCCGCCCCTGGCGGTACGCAGGGAAGGAGACCAGAGGCTGTTTTTTGAATGGAAGTCAATGGATGAGAGGCTTCACTATGCTGATTAAACAGCTTTTGTGGGGAAATAGATAATCATTTAATTAATGGACAGCCTGTTTGCCAGTCTTCAGCATGTTTTACACTAAACAATACTTTCGTTGGGAACTATGTGTAGATTTTAGCTTGATAAAAATGTATTTTTTTAAGAGAAGGCAGACTAGGGAATGTTGCGACTGATGTCACTGCCATTATAAAGTGAAGTGACATGTGGCCAAGTATGGTGACCCATACTCGGAATTTGTGCTCTGCATTTAACCCATCCAAGTGCACACACACAGCAGTGAACACACACACCGTGAACACACACCCGGAGCAGTGGGCAGCCATTGCTGCGGCGCCCGGGGAGCAGTTGGGGGTACGGTGCCTTGCTCAAGGGTCTCACCTCAGTCGTGGTATTGAGGGTGGGGAGAGCGCTGGACATTCACTCCCCTCACCGACAATCCCTGCCGGACCTGAGACTCGAACCCATGACCTTTGGGTTACAAGTCCGACTCTCTATCCATTAGGCCACGACTGCCCCTAAAAATATGATAGGCTGAGAGGTGCCACACGTGATAAAGTTAGCTGTCACGCTTTCTCCAATGGTAAGAGATACAGACCCTCTTATCTCCCTATTATATACAATCTCTGGTTTAGCTCCAATCCTAATTAAACACACCTGAACCAGCTAATCAATGTCTTACTATAGGCTAGAAACTTCCAAGCAGGTGTGTTGAGGCGAGTTGGAGCTAAATTCTGCAGGACAGTGACCCTCCAGGACCGAGTTTGGACACCCCTGCTTTAACTACTATGTACTACTAACATTTAAATGAATCATTCAATACAATATATATATATATATATATATATACATGATTTTACACCTAATTTAACACCTAATATAAAGTGCGACTACCCAAAGGAATAAAAAATACAACTAATAAATCTTTTGAACTGGGAATTTTGAGTTATGAAACAATATGTTATAGTATATTTTCAAACACTGTAAAAATTATTTTTCAGAGCTATAAATGAAACAAATATTATTGAAGTACGTTTTACAAGAAAATACTTATTTAGTCTTTTTTGTCAAATTAATTGTGAAATTTAGCAATTTCTAAGTTAAAATTGTTATAAAAAGTAAAACAGTCAGTGTAGTTTTCAACTTTCATATCAAAAGATTAAAAAAAATTCGATTTCATATAATATGACCTCTTTAAGGTGTATTACACTGTGCACGTAGGTTCCCAAAAGTGGTCCCTTGGCCTCTCCCATATTGCAGAAGACCCCTCCCATCTATCCGGGAGCCCCTCCCTTTCATCCTCCCCCAAATTCCCGCCACTCCCTCTCTCATAGAATCTTTTAAGTGGCAAAAATTCAGGACAGAAAATGGCGACGGCTGGGAGCCGGACGTCGTCGTTAGGCGGATTATTAGACTCCAGTAGCGGCACAAACGTCGGGAACGGACCTCAGGGCAGTTCCAGCGGCTCCACTCTGTCGAACAGCAGCGGGAAAGTGAAGAGGAATGCGGGGGAGAGTTCTCAGTGGAGACGGAAGGTGAGAAGTGTGGATCTGGATAAATGCGAGAGCGGGACTGCAGCGCTGCACTTCCTGACGGTGTCCGGTCCCGGCTCGATCCAGACTGCCTTACTGCAGCAGAGCCTCACTGACCCGACACTCTGCGACAAAACAAGCAATAATCTCTGTAATAGTGCTCAGGAATGGATGAAAAGCTCTTTAAAGAGCGGCAGTGAGAGTCCGAGCGCTGAACATGGAGGGGCTGCTGTGGACGTAAACGCTTCACACAACAGGTAAAAATAACTCCAAAACTGCTTCAAACGTGCTTCTGTCGTAGATGCATTTGGGAAAACTTTATATACTTGGAATGAATAGCGATATATCTAAACTCTCTGACAAAGTTCCTCCATCATGTGTGAAAGATTAAGGATATATGTTTCAAGTTTGAAAAGATTTGATATAATCTTCATGCAAGTGACAGTCATAATGCAGGTGATTAAAACAATTCTTAAGACACGTAAAAAGACATTTATACGGTTTATTTACGAACTGCAAGTTAAACTATAAAATTATAATTACAACTTTAGATTGAGTTTAGTTATTTTGATGCCCGCAAACTGATTATTTTGTTTTTGACTTAATCGAAATAGTTATTTGATAACAGGAACATCTTCATACAAGCCTATGTTTTTCCCTTTGATTTTAGCTGTTTTTGATTTAAAACGCATTTGTCAGTCTCCTGTGCTGCAGTTGTGATCCATGATATTTGTATTTCTATCTGTATTTCTGATGTCGTGTAGCCTATATATTCAGTTCATATTTGAGTGTGGTGTTGAAAAGAGTCTTGCGACTCAGTCAGCTCAGTGTGTGATGTGATGATGATGATGTGTGATTTATTATTATGTGAGAAAGTTCAGTGTCTGCAGGTTGAATGGCAGTTGTTTTCAGAAGGAAGACCGCGAGCGCAGGATTTGATGCAATATGAGCTGCAGGCTTTGAGACTGTACAGATAATGGGAGATGAATGGAGCAGAAACCTAAAGAATCTGTTAGAAAAAGCCTGCATGCCTTTGTGAGCTCTGTTTTCCAGGGGAATAGTTGAGTTATGAGCACACAGAATGTTTACACAAGATTTTGTATAAGAATTATGGTTTAATTTATTATTATTTACTTTATAAATAACTAGGCATGACACATGCATGCAAGTGTATCCAGATTCTGAAGCATATTAATTTTGAGATTGATAAACTCATATGTGACAAAAGTGTCTTTCAGACTATACTTTTAATTAGACTATTTTTCCCCCAGTTTTGTTGTCTTTCCCTTGCCTGTTTATTAGCCATACGGGGATTCAGATCCTGTGATTCCAAACCTTGTTTTACGTCATTGAGCTTATTCATTTACCGCCGTTTCCCCTCAGGTGAGAATTGGAGCGTCAGACATTGTGAAGTTCATGTGTGCTTGTTAATGGAGTGAACATTACAGGTAGAAACTGTCCTTATGAGAACAACAGGTGTTGAACCGTGTCCATTTCTGACATGGCTGTTAAAGCAGATGTTCTCCTGCTTGACTAAGACTACTCATCCTCTCATACTGTTTTTGTTGAGAGATCAAAGCAGTTTCCTTTCAACGCTCCTTGAGCTGTTAAAGTAACAGCTGAAAATGTGGAATCTCTATGCCACTATTGGCAAATTGAAAAATAAATAAGTAAATAAATATGGTTGTTTTCAAACTGGTTTTCCAAACACTCTAAATCTTTTAAAGGAGTACTTTTTGAATTGAATGCTTCTGCCTCACACTATTTACTCACACTCTTGGTTGAGCTGATGTTGCTGTGTCTGGCTGGTTGGGATTCTCAAACAAACAGAGTAATGTTTTGATAGTTTTCAGAGTCAGTGTGTTCAGACTTTTCATGGGAATCAGCCTGGCTGACTTGGTTGCCTCAGTGGGACAGGTGAAAGTTTTTGGTCACACTTTAGATTATGGTCCAATTCTCACTATTAACTAACTATTAAGTACACATTTTTGCCTCAGTAAACTCCTAATTACTGCTTATTAATAGTAAGTTTAGGTGTTGGGTATAGGATTAAGGGATAAGGCATTAATATACGCTTTATAGTACTAATAAACAGCCAATGTCCTAGTAATATGCATGTTAATAAGCAACTAAATACTGAGAACTGGACCCTAAACCAAAGTGTTACCAAATTTTTATAAATTATGGAAAAAAAATTGACACATTTCACCTTTAATACTATGGGTTTATAAAATAGAAAGGCTCATATTGGCTTGACACCTGAGCTCACAGAGAAAGCCTTAATGCCTTGTTCAGACTACGATATCAGCCCTATTTTGGCACAATCCCTTTGGCGTAGGGCATTGTGGTGATTCATAAAACAATGGCCAACAATGGACCCAAGAATCTGTAGTTTTCTCGTATTGTGTGTCATAGTGGATGACTTCACGATGTCCCTACAGAAAGACTAGCATGATTATTTTTTTGGGTCCTCCACGACGGGCTCCGTCACCTGTGACGTTGACTAATAGGAGCACAGAAGCTCTTCCGTACACGGCTTTCAAACATTGCGAAATGAAAGTGAGATGATGGTATTGGTGCTGCTTGGTGGAATTATGCAATTGAGGAAAGTTTCGTGGAGCTATGGCAACATCTCTTTGTGCAATCCGGGAACGTGTCCGCTGTCGGGTTTCCTTTTTTGGCGGGGGCTTTTCTAACGACAAGCAGCTAGTACAAAACACACCGCTTCGGTAGCCATTGTTTGTTTACGCTAGTTCCGCCTTCCCGATGACATCATGCACATCGTTAAAGACGGCAAGGTCAGGAAGCAACGTGTTTCATGTCCATGAAACGACAAGAATTTAGAAATCAAAAACCGCGTAATCTGACACAGTGACTATCGTATAACGGACACAAATATTGTGTAGTCTGAACCTGGCATTAGTTTTGAAATGTTTTGCCTGTGGTGTCTTGCCACCTTGAGTAAAAGTTTTGGATGTGATCTATTACTGTAGTCATTTGCTATGTGATTTGTGAATGTGGACTGGCTTGCTTAAAATATCTTTGCAGATTTGCAATTGGAGCTTGGCATTGTGAAAGAGCCAGGTGGTTTTCCATCATTGTCCGATCGGTATGCCCGCGGTGGGGATGGAGTTTCCTGTGTGCTTGACACAGTTAGTGTGGTCCCATCGGGTGTTCCCAGCCCATAGAATCGTAATTAATTTGTTTGCATTTCCAGCGGATGTGGCGGGGTTTGACCATTCTTGTTATGCATAGATGGCTGGTCCAATGCTGGAGAAGATACTACCTCTAGAAAAGAAAAAGTCACAGGCCTTTTTATCTGGTAAAACAAGAGCTTGAGGTTAAATGGGTTTATGTCGGGGTCAAGAAAGAGTTTCTTGCCATAAACACTGCGTTTGTGGATCTTATTATGGAAAATTGTGTGTATTTTAGGGCTTAATTGATTAATTTAGAGATATATCAGGCACAATACATGGCAAATTTTCTCAAGGAAAAAATCTCTCAACTAATGCTGTAAATTACACAAGGAGTCAGTTTTGAAGGTTAAAATTAACTGCTTTGTATAGAAACACTTCAGTTACACACAATATAATACTATAATACTAACTTTATAATTACATAATTATGTCTCTACTCCAATTCGTTTTTTTGAAATCTAAGTGCTGGCTGTCGTAACTTGTTTTCATGACAGATTTATTCAAACATTCTTAAGGCCTATTGGAAAAACAGGTCAAGTATATAATATGAGTTTGCATGTTGCAATGTATATAAATGAATTTGCAATATGGTGATTTAGCAGAATGCTCCTCTAGAGTTAATTTTTTATAGCTAAGTATTGAGCTATGGACATTGAATAGCTTTTCTGAGGTAAATGTAACATTACATGACATGTTGTTTACAAGCTGTTGAAACACTGTTTAAAGAGTTAGTTCACCCAAAAATGAAAATAATGTAATTTATTACTCACCCTCATGCCGTTCCACACCTGTAAGACCTTTGTTAATCTTCGGAACACAAATTAAGATATTTTTGTTGAATTCCGATGGCTCAGTGAGGCCTGCATAGCCAGCAATGACATTTCCTCTCTCAAAATCCAATAATGTACTAAAAACATATTTAAATCAGTTATTTGCTGGCAAAAAATATTAGAATATTTTTGGTGCACCAAAAAAAACAAAATAACGACTTATTTAGTGATGGCAGATTTCAAAACACTGCTTCAGGAAGCTTCAGAGTGTTATGATTCTTCTGTGTCGAATCATGATTCTGATCGCGTGTCAATCCGCCAAACTGCTGAAATCACGTGACTTTGGCGCTCCGAACCGCTGATTCGACACGCTGATTCATAATGCTCCGAAGCTTCCTGAAGCAGTGTTTTGAAATCGGCCATCACTATAGAAGTCGTTATATTGTTTTTTTTGGCGAACCAAAAATATTCTCGTCGCTTTATAATATTAATATTGAATCACTGTACTCACATGAACTGATTTAAATATGTTTTTAGTATCTTTATGGATCTTGAGAGAGGAAATGTCATTGCTCCCGATGCAGGCCTCACGGAGCCATCGGATGTCAACAAAAATATCTTAATTTGCGTTCCGAAGATTAACGAAGGTCTTACGGGTGTGGAACGGCATGAGGGTGAGTAATGAATGACAGAATTTTAATTTTTGGGTGAACTAACCCTTTAAGTGATTACATGAGACGTGATACGGACTTCGGTAAGTTGTACAGTGCTACTTGAACTGATGCTCTGCAGTGATCTGTTACACCACATTAATGAGCCACAAAACGGTATTTGTTTGAATTTCATCATAAAATGGACAGAATTTGAAGTCTGAGACTTTTTCATTTCAAAAGTAGGCTTGCTGCGGTAGTCGGTGTTAGTGGTGTTGCCCACCGCGACACCACCCCACTGTTGTTTTACTTTTTTACAGAAATAAAAAACCATTTAGTTCAAATGGACAACAGATGCAACAATTATAAACTGAAAGCGTATGCTTTGCCCCATACAGCAGCAGAGTTGCAAAACAGAGTCAGATTACTTATCGCATGACAAGAGAGATGTTTTTTAAAATGTCCCATTAGTACCGCTGCTCCCTATAGACAGAGTACACGCGATTGCGAATTCGAAAGGGAAATGAAAAGCTAGTAAGCATTCAAAAGTGATTTCAACAACCAAACCACTATCAACTTTATTGATAGTGGTTTATGAGTTTATAGGCCTATGGCCGAAGCACAGCCCTGCTGATACAGAGCCATATCGCAAGGCTACTCGTGTGATATTGCTCATTTAACACACTATATGAGTGTGTGTGATATTTCTTTTATACAGTAATCGGTTCAATGAACATGTAAATAAATAAGGAAAACCCAAGGAGCGTCCCAAAGACCCTTTTGTGTGTGGAACTATTTTCTTACCCTCTGGATTCAGAAGCCAGAAGATGTGTCCAAGTCTCCATTGCTAATATAAAAATGTCACATTAGAACTATCAATAATGGCATGGACTGTTTTAGAGAAATTATTGGAGTAGCAAGAGGCCAGTACGATGGTGTGATATTGCTTTTATACAATAGTTCAATAAACAATGTTAATATTTGTCAGCAGCTATGTTTGCCAGAATAATTCAGTAAAAATTAAAACAACCTGTGAATTTTAGTTTAAAAAAGGTAAATCCAACATTTCTAGTTAATTAACATAAACATACTGCTCCTAAAATCTGTTTTGTAAAATCTGTCACCATAATAACACTGGTAGTAAAGAGAATAAACACATGAGTCAAAGTTCATCATGAGTAGCTTTTCCACAAGCTGATGTAAATACTAATAGAAGATGCACAGTGTCATACACACAAATACAAAACACCGTCATGGTAACGCATATGACACTAAAATAATGCAATAAACATTCATTTAACAACATAAGATGTAACATAAATCCATAGTGTACATGACTGATGAGAATAAACTAAGAAGAAACATAATTATTAAAATAAAAAAAACATCAAATTGTAAAGTGACACACAGGGAATTCTTGGAATGTGAATTTATGTAAATTATAAGCTGATTTGTTCTTTTACTTCCTGCAGTATTTCACTTTAATGTAAGGTTATATTTATTAGTTTCCCCATGTATAGGAAGGAAGCTATTACTGTTAAGACTAAAATGCTACAGTAAAAATACCTCTTCATTTTTTAAGGTCTTCGCACACTGAGTCCGAAATTTTTGTATGCTTTTTTTCCATATTCGTGATCCTAAAAATTTGTCACGCACAGAGAGCACACTGAGTCCGATGCGTATTAAGGAATCCGTTGCGAAAAAATTCGCAAAACAATACAAAATGGAGTCTTCAAACAGTGAGCATGATTTAGTTGTCCTCTCTCTTCTTAAAAAGAGAAAAAGAAAGAGGAAATATTGGGTCCATCCAATCCCGAGATTGCGTAGAAAGATTTTCTCTTAAAATGCGTGCCACGGATGTGAAAAATGCAGAATATCGCACCTGATCCGAATTTTTTTTATGACTGACAAAAGTTTCGGAGGCAGTGTGTAAACGTGATTGACACAACGTGAGGTCGTATTTATTTTTTAACGTGTGAAAATTTCAGACGTGAATTTCCGGACTCGGTGTGCGAAGACCTTTACAGTTAAAATTAGTCATTTTTACAGTGTGTATTTAAAAACAAATCACCAGCACATTTTTGTTTCAAAATAGATTGCAGCTGTTTCATCTTGAATTTTTATGAGCTCTTTAGGATTAAATTAAAACCCTCTGTTATGAACTAACAGACGGTTGAGTTTGTGAAACCTGTCTTGAATATCCACACCGATCTCTGTAGTTTTCTTACCAGGTGAAATCAACATTGTATGAATGTGCAGCACATCCTGGTTTTGTGAAGTATTCTAATGTTTCGTCCATGCCCTATAAAGATCATGTGAGTCATCTCTCAAAACTGACCTTTCCAGGCCTCCCCTCAAATTAGCTACCGACCAACATCTGGAGCCAAAATGGCTTCAGTGCTGAGCTGGAGCTCCTCAAACGTTTGCGCTCACACACGCTCTTAAATACTATTGCTCCTGTTGGTTATGTACCCTTGACAAGCTCATGCTTGTAAGAAGACTCCCAAAAACTCATGAGGTCCTCTGGAGCTTCATTGTGACAAATATAGGCTCTCGTGGGAGACTGTGACAGGCTAAAATAAAGATCTAGGGTGTATATTCGTCTGTGGTGTCCTAAACGTAAACTGAGGGAGTGACTCAGTGGCGTTTGAGTGTGAAATGTGACGCTTCTTAAAACCGCAGCCTTACGCTTCACCTATAGAGGATAAATTTAGCTTTCTCATAGTATTTTCTGTCCTAGCACACACTTTTCTGTCGAAGTGAAGGCCTGTTCACACCTAATGCAAATATTCTGTGCAAGCAGAAACAATGGGCTTATATGGTAACACTTTAGTTTAGGGTCCAATTCTCACTATTACCTAGTTTCTTATTAGCATGCATATTACTAGACCATATTCTACATACCTAAATCCTACTACCTTAACTATTAATAAGCAGTAATTAGGAGTTTTGTGAGAATTGGACCCTAATCTAAAGTGACCATATATAATATTCAAATATATATTTCTGAATATATATTTATTCTGGTATATTTCTGAAGCAGTGCTTTTTACACGTCTAACTTGCACAATGAATTAAAATTCACCGGAATTGCAGCAGTCCTTTGAAATCACACAGAAGAGAATGAATCGGTTGTATAACCAGAATGAGTAGCATTTTGTTGAACTGTGGTAATGGTCACTTTGACAGCTCCAAAAAAAAACAAAAAACTATTTTGTTCTTATGAGGAGTGTATTAATGCTGTGACCTTGCTGTTATAGTTTAATCGGAATCTTGAGCTTGCTGTGTCAGTGTCCTGTCACTGTTTTTCTCTTGCGGAGCTGAATGTGTTTTGCCAGTCACCTGTGAGAGCCAGATGAAGATGTGTTTGTCGATCAGTGACGCATATTTCACAGGAATGAATTTGCTCTTTTATAACAATTTTCATGTAACGTGTGACCTTTTAGATGTGATGCTTCTTGCATTTGTATCTTGAATTTGGTATGAATAGACCTCAATGTTGGAAGTTTCTCTTGTGGCACTTCTTAGCTTACTGTCTACTGGAGGAGGTGGATGAATTGCCTGTTTTGTGGAATTGCTCTTTATAAGTAGTGGATAAGCATCTGAAATATAAAGATAAGTGAATGATAAAATATATTAAAAACAGTATCGCTACAATTTCTGAAAGTGAACAATATTACATTGAAAAAAAAAATGCTGACAATGTGTCACCTTGGAATTATAAGGTTTTATCTGCATTCTGGGCAGTTTTGAGATATTGAGCTTCAAAGATTTTGCATTCCATAGTCCTTTGTAGATTGAACCTTACTACACAACTTAAAAAAAAATCATATCACATAATGTAAATAAGTTGTCACAGAATATCTGACTAACTCAATTTTGACAAATATGTCAGATAGAACCTTATAATTCCAAGGGGACGAATTATATTGCATTAGTGTAAAAAACAAACATATATAATCACCAACTTTGTTCAGCTATTCTGTAATTTCACTTCTAAAGATTTTAGTTTTAAGAGCTAGTGGCTCCCCAGTCATTTTTCTCCAGTCTGGAGAATTGAAGTATTAAAATCACTCCGTTAACACAAGCCCTTGCAATATATGTATTTGCGGTATTTATAGTTATGTGGTGCCGCCCAAACAAATGAACATCAAAAGAGCAGTTATTGAGCTAGTATTGAATATATCTCTGCTTTTTGAAAGTGTTGGTGTTTGTATCTGGCCATACAATGCATTTAAAAATTGCCATATGTCTTGCATTCCTAGTCATTTTGAGTATTTCAGTTGATATTTGTGTAATAGAGCTGCATTATTCTGGATAAATTGAGAATCATGTTTTTTTTTGTTGTTGTTGTAAACAGAAATCATGATTCTGAACCGATAACTAAACAAAATAACATGTATACTACAAAATACTAGAGGTTCTGACAAAATGTTAATTGCTGCAGTCTGTTTAAAATGTTAAATTAATTTGGACAAATTATTTAAAAATAATCTGTTTGAATAAATGATTCAGTGACTCACTCGTTCAATGACTCATTCGTTCAAAAATGCTGGATGAATCAGTTTTTGTACTAGGGCTGTGCGATTTTATAATAATTGATTTTTTTTCAATTTCGATTTTGGCTTCCAGTGATTATAAAAACAAGGTAATCGAGGTAAAATGATTATTGTGCTGCTGCCGCATTGTCCAGCGCACCATCCAAACTTTACATCTAAATCAGTCGAATAAGTGAGTATTGTAAAATGCAGTCTATTGTTGCTAAACTGCGGGACGTGCTTGATTATTAAACAGTGTTATTAAAAGCACATTATGCCGCAAAAGAGATACTGTTCCCTAGGCGGCTTTCTGTGCATGAGCGGTCAAATACACACAAAATTATGTCAAAATGCCCGTCTTGGCGAGTATTTGGTTAAACACAGTCAGTTTTAGATCCTAATTAGTTGAGAAAGAGAACACTAGTTGTTTTACAGTATTTCTGGGTCCGTGCATAAACTCTTAAAGTGACAGCAGTCTAATATTCCTGCTGCTGTCTGTCATGCTAATAAAAGAAAAGACAAAAAATCACTCTGCTCTTGACTGAATAACTTTTGTAACTAATTGTAAGCATTAATCTGGATTTCATTTTTACAATGAAGACTATCCAGTGTTTTTACATTTGATTAATTTCTGTAGTATTTCTTACCTAAATATACTTTATATACCCACCTGAAAAATTTAAAGCGTGTTTATTTCATATCTCTCTTTATTCTGTTACATTTATTTGTGTTGTTGTTTATTTGTTCTCATTTTATTAGTCTTTTTACTTGTTTTTTTTTAATGAAAATAAAACTTTGCATTGCAGAAAAGAAGCATTTGTTTGTATATTAGTGGTTAAACGGATCGTTGTTGATCCGTGATCCGTACAGACCAAGCCCCACGGTTCGGCACGCATGTGATTCGCGGATCAATTGCAAGTTTAACCGCAATAGAGTGAAAGGTTATAATTTGCACGTCTTGCTAGTTTACACATTAAATAAATATAAAACCATTCCAGCGCTAGAAGAGGCAAAAGAGGATTTAATTCGGTATCGCACGCCACGCTGTTATTGGTGCGCACATACGCACATAAAAGGCTTGCGCGCACACAGAGGGAGAGAGAGGCATGTTTCATATAGCTCACAAACTCCAAATTGATTTCTCTTTCGCCGCCTCAATGCACTTGGATGGACACATACACGCATTATGTCGGTCAGAGTACCCCTTTAGGCAAGTATTCTCATAAACACATTCGGTTATGTCTTAATTGAACGAGGTGAGAATTCGGATGTGTATCTATCGGATGTGTGCGTGCATGGGGTCTTACTCTTAAAGTGACAGCAACCTATAAATACTTGCTGTTGTCTGTCATGTAAATCAAATAACAAAACACAAAGATTAATCTATATTAAATTTATACAGTGAACAGTGTCATTTTACATTTAATTATTACATTTCTGTACATGAAAATTAATACTACAGTTAGACCTTATACTTTATTTGTAACTTTGTTGTATTTATCTAGCTTGTAATTGGTGTACAGTATTGTTCTTTTTACAGTCTGTTCACTTGCCTTTAATAATGTAATAGTTAGGCTAGTAGTTTCTGCTGTGGTATCGGAGTAGTCAAAGTAAGCTAAGTAATAAATGCAAAGTTACCCCCCAATTTATTTATTATTTGTGCTGATCCGAAAAATGATCCGATCCGTGTCTTAATAACCGTGATATGATCCGAACCGTGAGTTTTGTGATCCGTTGAACCACTATTGTATATGCTGTCAATAATAGCTCTTGGAAAGAAAATCTGAATCGGCAAAAATCGGTATCGGCAGGTCACACTTACAAAGAAATCTGAAATCGGAATCGGCCAAGAAAATTGCAATAGGTGCATCTTAATACAGCAATGTTATTTAACATTTGATTACTTTTACTGTTTGTGAAGCTGTTTCATACTAACACATGACAGCTGCTCTCTGGGTCAGCAGCAGCGCAAACGCAGATCTGAATGTTTGCTGTGATCGTACTTGTCAAAGGTTCAATAGTCAGAGGCGAATCGTTGTCATTTAGGAATGAGATTATGTGGATGTTTGAATCACAATCGCAATCTTTTATCGATTAATCGTGCAGCTCTGCTGTGTAGTTACTGGAAATATTTACACTTGGCCACTTGAAAAGATGCAAGTCAGCCAAGTGTAAATGCATGTTAATT
>RJVU01029436.1:8378998-8396007 GCA_003731715.1 Anabarilius grahami
TTAAAGTTGAACTTTTCAAGAAAGTTTCACTGTGCCAGCATCATTAACTGACATATTTATTAACAAGGATGTTGACTTTTTAAAGTTACTTTTTACCAGAATTTAAAGCTTACCCAAAGGCTTCTTGTCTGAGCATGGCGTCAATGTTTAACATGTTTTGTGCTTCTATTCATATGAAACCAGCACACAGGAATATGTAGGTCATCATGTGATCAGAAAGTGTGGAGCAGCACGTCAAATCTGCACTCATCAGTCATGGATTGGAATGGGATTTCCATTCTAAATGTGTGATTGATTTAGCATGCTTTATTGATGTGAGAAAATACCATTAGCTGATGTATTGCAAAATATTGCCAAAGCTTCTCTCTGAGCTTAGTTCACACCAAACATGTCTGACTGTTTCTTAATATATCCATTTCAAATAAAGCTGATGCTCTTTGCAAGCTAAAAAGTTTCATGGGTGGATGACTGGTCAGTCCGTTTTAGAAAATTTGTTTTTGTCTGCGGTATTTATATGTTAGTCGTAGGGTCTCTGCTCAGTGAAATATCCTGTGACAACTTTTAATATTTAACCTCAAGAAAGTCAATGATTGAGCGTGAAGCATTTTTCCTTGATGTTAAGACACTGACTTGGCAGAAATATTTCATTTTATGTTAGTGGATCACAGTCTTGTTTAAAGGGATAGTTCACCCTAACATGAACTCTTTTTTTGGGGGGGGCTTTTTTGAAGCCCACCCCTTCACCTGTGTGTTTCATGAGCCCTGGCTTCCCTGTTCCTTTTAGGGCCTGTGCTCTAGTTCCAGCACTCCCGTCAAAGCTTGCGGCTCATTCGTCCTGACATTGGAGCTGTGTGTGTGTGTGTGATTGTGGAGGGGGAGGTACACAAGTGCCCCGTGATGGGGGTGCAGGAATGTGATCAGAGACACCGTTAGCAACTGCCATGCACACCGAACACACCGCGCTTTGAGGGTCTGCCAGCAACACAGCGAAAGGGCTGATGTTGTGCACTTGTAGTGTGGTGTTGTAGGTGTGTGTGTGTGTGTGTGTGTGTGTGTGGGAGTGGGGTTAGTCGGGCAGTCCTGCTGAGAGAGGGGCCAGTGGGGAGATTGTGGGGGTCATGCTGCTCCAGTTGGGTAGTGTGAAGCATTCTCCTGGGAGGAATTTCCCTGCATTCCAGTTACATGCCAGAGCAAAGTGCATATTGAAGGCTGTAAAAACACATGGAAATGCATGAATCTAGGCTATGCAGTGCATTATGTGAAAAAGGTTTAAAATGTCAACTTTACTCAAAAAATGTGTGTATATAAAACAACTGTCTGTTTGAAAGCAACAGGACTGTTTAAATAACTAAATAATCAGGAAAAACAAAACCACAGACATAAATTGGTAAGGCCAAATGAAATATTTTTTTTATTTTATTTTTTTCCGATTACCTTTTTTTTACCCCCATTTTCTTTTTTCTAGATTCTATTTAAATGGTTAAATAAAATTTTAGTGATCAAAACGAATGTATAGTTGATATCTTGAATACAATTTAACAACAATTTATTAAAAGTTCAACAGAAACTAAATTTTTAGTTTCATTCACCCCAAATTCTGTTTTCTGTTATAATTTTTCAGTTTACTTAAATTGTAATAATTGAAAAGCATGTCTAATCGATTGAATTCATAAAACCTTAATTTAATCATTTAAAAAAAAAATGTATTAGAACAATGTGGTAATCAATTGAATTTTATTTTTAAGTGCTATCAAATTAAAATTGAACAATTCCTGTTATTATTTGTAAACATGATTCAATGTGAAAAAATGTGATATTTCTTAAATATTTTTTTATTGTTACTACTGCTACATTGATAAAATGAATACTATGAAAGCACTTTAAAAATACAGCATTGAATCATTAATCTAATCAAATCTCATTGTGAATCAAATTAAATCGTTCTGAACTTCCAAACATTTTTTAATCAAACCTATGAATCAATTCGCTTTCTACCAAATTTTCACAGCACTATATTAAAGGAACTTTTTTTGAAAATAGGCTCATTTTCCAACTCCCCTAGAATTTAAACAGTTGAGTTTTACCGTTTTTTTTGAATCCATTCAGCCGATCTCCGTGTCTGGCGGTAGCACTTTTAGCATAGCTTAGCATAGTTCATTGAATCTGATTAGATTGTTAGCATCTCGCTCGAAAATGACCAAAGGGTTTCGATATTTTTCCTATTTAAAACTTGACTCTTCTGTAGTTACATTGTGTACTAAGACCGACGGAAAATGAAAAGTTGCGATTTTGTAGGCCGATATGGCTAGGAACTATACTCTCATTCTGGCGTAATAATCAAGGAACTTTGCTGCCGTACCATGGGTGCAGCAGGCGCAATGATATTAACTACAGAAGAGTCAAGAAAAGTTCTAAGCTATGCTAAAAAAGGCACCGCCAGACCCGGAGATCGGCTGAATGGATTCGAAAACGGTAAAGTGGAGTGTTCCTTTTAGTAAAAAAACAAACAAACAAAAAAAACACACACATTCACTTTCCTGTATAGACTAGTTCTAATAAAGGCAGCCCGTCATCATCAACACATCTGTTTGCATATTGCTTTCTTATTGGCACCTGTGATCCTACAGTAAGCACAAACTCTGACCTGCTTCTCTTACTGTACTCAGGGCTGTGCGAGAGACTGAAACCCTAAACCCTTACTATTGTGGACATGCTGGGACACTCTTCTGCAGTTTCAGTCATAATCCAGTTATGATATTGTGATACAGTGACATGTATTGAATTTTGACGTTTTGCAGTTTGTATCATATTGTGAATAATTCCCAACCTAGTTTATTCCTTCTGTTCTCTTGCTAAGTCACGCAGAGCTTTCNCCCCCCCCACCCCCACACACACACAAAGATGTTTTTATGCAGTCTCTCTCCTACTCATAGCACAAACAAGCCTACTCCCATATGTATGCATTATTCCCACAATACTGTTTTGTATTCAGTGCATCTCAATACATTTTTCAATTCTTTTAAATGATAATTCTATTTATTGATAACATTTAGACCATTTTCATTTTATTTTCTTCAGATTTTAAGAAAATAAATTAAGAATTCAGTTTTTAATCATCAAAATAATTGTCTTAAGAAATTAATACAAGTGACCGTAAAGTCATTTATAATGTTACAAAATATTTCTATTTCAAATAAAAACTGTTCTTTTAAACTTTCTATTCATCAAAGAATCCTGAAAAACAATATGCACTATGGTTTCCACAAAAATATATAAAATATATAAAACACTTATATTTTAGATTCTTTGTCTAGCTTACAGCTCTGGACACAATCTTTCAACCAATTTCATGAGGTGGATTCTGGGATTAGTGTTTCCCACAGCATTTTGTGAGACTATGGTGGGTGGACCCAAATTAAATGCATCAATCTGGTGGATTTGTAGGGCTGTGTATTGCCAAGAATCTGGCGATACGAGACGTGTCACGATACAGGGGTTACGATGCAATATATTGTGATATATTGCAATACTGTAAGAAAGGTGATATATTGCAATATTTCTGGGGGGTTTTTAGAAAGAGAATCTAATTTTAGAAAAAACTGTCATAAAGAACACAACCATAAACATAAAACCTGACAAAAAAACTGTTATGTAATCGATACAGTATCATTTGCATTTATATCTCTAATCACTATTTTGTGCAATCTAAGCAAAGGCAAAACAGTAAAGTGACTGCAGGATTCTTTAGGTGTATATGTTTTAAAGGTTCACGTTATAGCAGTTTTTAATTTCTAAAATATTTAACAGAAAGTCATAGTCTATTCGAATACTTTTTTTTTTAAAAGTGTGCAGTACATATTCTATCAAAGTATCTCTCAGCAGCGCGGGTCTCGTCGGGATGTTAAGCGAGCTCTCAGATTCAATGCGTTTCCTAAGTATTGGATTTTAGCATGGCCTATTTTGCAAACAACATGACTCTTGTCGATCTCTTTAGTGGTTTCTTTATAGTTGAACCCAAAATGAGTCAACACTTCAGCTCTGTACACAGCGGTGGGAGCGGAATAATTAAATCGTCTTGTGAGCTGGGTTTGTTAATGCTAACGCTAGAGATGCACGCACTTTGACGCACCTCGCGCTTCTCTGGCTCCGCGTCAGTTTACGTTCTGAGATAACACTGAAATCTAGTGGTTGGGTTTTATACAGTCTGTGGTTTCAACCGAACACAAAGCCAGGAATCTTGGATGTAAATAAAAAAAATACAAAAATATCAATTGTGTTTTTGAGAATCGATACAGTATCGCCAAACACAATATCGTGATATTCACGTGTATCGATATTTTCTTACACCCCTACTTGGAGAGAGAATTGAGAGCTCCAACCCATGTTCAGTGTCCAAATTGAACAGTAAAAAGTCTGTGCATTGACTTATACCTGGACTTTAAAGTGGACTCAAACCTCTTTAGTTGTAAAAGTCTCTGTCTACATTACATTAACACTGGTGTTTTAGGAAGCTAATTGGGATGATAATAATAATTTTATATTATTATTCCTGACTATATACTTTCACAGTCTTATGCGATTTGATAAGGGCATAAAGCCATATTGCACTTAAACAGAACTTTTTAAAATTCTTTTGACAGATACTTTGCCCAAGCAATAGTGCAAAACATCAATAGAGACCATAGCTGTGTCCCAATTCAGAGGCTTCATCTTTCGAAGGACACAGACTTCAAAGGCCGCATTTGAAGGAGCCTTCAAATTGAGACGTCCTTCGTTGGGCCACTGTGATTCATTCGACCCTTTAATGCAGTTTTTGAGGGATACAGCCTCTGAATTGGGATGCAGCTTTTATGTTATTATTAGGGCTGGGAAGCGATTTAAATTTTTTTATTTAATTAATTGCATGATGTGCCGATTAATTAAAGATTAATTAAAAGATCAGTTGAAGTTGTCATTATGTAAAGCATCAAATAGACATTACAAAAAGTAGATTCAGAAATAAATATTTTATTTGATTCAACATATAATTTATTACATAAACTTTTGGACCATGAGTAAATGACTGAATTAAAATTTTTGGCTGAACTATCTTGATTTTTTTTTTAATCAATATGGAAATATGAAATTGAAAGTAAAAATGTGGTCAACTGATGTTTTATGAATCATTTTATTACAGAAGTTAATTTACTGAAGGCTACCAAGAAAGCTAGGTTACCAAGTTTAATAAATTAATTCACAATATGTGCATATTTATTATTGATGTGGGGGCGGTGCATTACTCAGGCGCGTAATATTGCTATAGCTGACAGATCAAGCCTATCGCTTTTATTAATTTTTTCCTATTTTATTCAAAGTATTCACAAACTTGATAACTATAGCCTATCATGAAAGAGATTAATTTTAACCAATAAAAACGATTACAGCTATCAGACGCAACGTTTTCATTTAATTTTTTTTTTCACTTGAGGCAGTTACTGTGGCGTTTGTTTTTTAACGACACATGTCGAGCGCGCATCAATGTAATACTTTAACGCGAGAGCGCATCGATGTAGCTAATGTGCTGCACGAATCTCTCCACAAAACTCGTGCTCTCAATAGTGTCCTCATGGCTCTACTCTGGCTCAGATATTATGTGTGCGTGTTTGGCGTGCCTTTCATATAAAGCACGTCATCAGATTTTAAAGCCAAAGTGCAAAAGCATGTTCAAATGTAGCAGTGAACGTTCTGATCTTACCGGTGTTGTCGTACACTTCAACGGGTTCAAATCGATTGCCTTTCGCCTTTCATATCTTGAATTTTATGGACATTCTAACTGCATTCTGTAGGCTATATCACGCAGTGAGTTGTTAACCTGCATCATATTCGTCATCAGATGACCTATGTAGGTCTAGGGGTCGTGCATTAAGAATTTAACGCATTAATTATTTACGTAATTGATTAATCTAATATGTTAAATTCACAGCCCTAGTTATTATGAGAAGTTTTAAAATTTTCAGTTCATTATGAAAATGTGACCGCACAGATTAGACTATGGCAGGCCGCCAGACTCTGGGTACCTAATGGGAAACACTGCTGGGATGTAGAGTTCCCATATTACTTTCACTACTCCATCTGTAAATCAAAATTGTTTAACTTTTTGCTGGTGCTTCTTCTCTGCGATTCTCTTACTTAGACTTGTAGACATTTTCTCATTCTTTCATGCATAATTTCTTTAACTGTGTGATATTGGAGGGGTTTCTTGCATATACTTCCCAATTCAAGTCCCCCACATAACTTCATTTGGATTGTAATGATAGATCTGGGCTTTGACTTGGCCATGCTTACATATTTTGGTTCATCATGTTGGAAGGTCCACTTATCATTATCATGTTGGAAGGTTCAGCTTTAACTTTTTTTTTTTTTTTTACACACATGGCCTTACATTCTCCTCAAGCACTCCTAGTTAGCCTATAAAACATTAGTTAGTCGCTTTACTTGTAGCCAATTGAATGTTCTGTTCTTGGGTTATTTGTGATGTATTTCTACTGTCTGGAGTGCTTTTGTACTGTAGAACTTTGCATTCTTTGCTGCCTGTAATTTAATGATATATTGAAGAATGTCCTGTTTATTTTTTTAAACTTACCTACCTAGAGAGAAATTGTCGCTGAAGGCTGGCATACATAAAATCTCTTTTAGATTTTAAAACATTAGGCATTATACAATTGCTGAGTTTGCAAACAGTTACAAAGGAAAAACTGGGTATTTATACATTAAACGACTGAATAAAACCATAAACTCACAAAGAAGCATGTGCCTTGTTGCTGGGAGATGCATGATGGATGAAAACAAACATGGATGTACAGGAGCTGACGGCAGTAGTTGTTGAGACTCTATGTTCTGAGTTGCAAAAAAATTAGCCAAGCACATATGGATGTGGTCTTGGGTCAGTGTGGCCTGTACAGATTGCAGTGGGAGTTGCAGGTGAGTTGCTGTTATAAGGTGCGTCGTGCACTATCATATGTGTTCTACGATTGGCTCAAAATATCAAACATGTTAGATACCATTCGAATGGATGAATTATAGTCTAAAGTAAATCTGTGCCCATTATTTTCTACACAATTTTCTTTTTGCAACTAGTGGATGAGTCCAGACTGCAAATTGGGGCAAAAAATCCGGGCAAAAGTTGTGTGGTGTATTCATCCTTTTTTTTTCTTCCTAAAGCTCACTTGAATTTGTTGTAAAATAGAGTTATGGTGTCTTGAAAGCTTGTGTAAAAGCAGGTTTTTAATGAGGTGCCTTCATACAAAAAACACTTTTCGTTTGGTCATTACCAGACAGTTAAAGGAGTTTGCTTTGACATGTCTGTTTGTTTCACATTTGTATGCTACCCTTTAATATTTACAAATGTTAGAAGTGTACCAAATTAGAGGAAAACTATTCATAGAACATGTTCAGTTTCATCATCTTTAATGTGCTTTCTCAGTGGGAAATTTACTAATGTACAAAGCAAAAAATTTTGATATTTTCATTGGATATTATGTCCAGTCCAACAATGTTTTAATTTTTCTGCTGGAGGATTATTTGCGCTAGTCACTGTCTCCATTAGCACAAACCTGTGTATATAGTGCTGATCTCTTTCTTGGTCCATTCTATATTAGGAAATGTATTATAAGGTTGACATTTTGTTGACAACTGTTTTGATCTGATAAATCTTTGCTCTAATGCTCTTCTTCAAAAGTTTGTAAACTGCAGGATATACAACAAAATGAAACCCAAAAAGGTTTAAAATACAATAAAGTGCATCAAAATAGCAGGTACATTAAGAAACAAAACATCAAATTAAAGTGTGTAACAACTAAGAGGTATATAGTAACACACATTTCCTCCTCTGAACATTTACTTTTCCAGTAATCACATTAGTCACAGTTTCTTTAAAAAAAAAACATCATTTACTTGCATACCTCAAACACACATAATATCAAGTCAGGCTGTTCTGCAAAATAAAAATGTTAACATTACTTGGGAATTTATAACTCTTACAGATACAGTATCATAGTAAAATTAAATATTACTAAAAATGTGATTTTTGCATTGATGAAAAATCTCTGAACTGCATTGAACAACAAAAGCACTTTGTTAAAGCACTTGACACACAAACCTGACCATGAGAAAATACATACTGATGAAGTGCGCTCATGCTTGGGTCATGCACCATTAACTACAGACAAACAGCAGAGCATGGTGCTAGAAATGCCAAGATCATGGGTTCAAGTCTCAGGAAATGCATGAACTGAGGAAATTTGTATCTCCTAATATAATGTAAGTCAGTTTGGATAAGTGTTTGGTAGAGCTCTTCTCAGGTCCTAAAATCTGTACCTTACCTGAATCACTTCTTGCCCGACCCAACGGCATTTATTTTCGAATGCGACTGGACCCAAATGTAAACGACATTGATGTGTACACAGCCTGCAGCCCCGCAGTCAGTTAGGAAAAATCCCAGTGTCCTGCTGACTGATTTGGCCGCTGCTCCATTACTTTCATTAATTTATTTACTTATTATTACTTTATATTATTGCCTGCCCAATGGATACAAGTTATTTCTGAGTTAGGCTTTCAGTTGTGACCGCAGTGGATTGGAAAAATACAGAACCCGACCAGTGTCTGAGGCACTCGCCGGGTCGAGTTGGACCTCGGGTTTTTGGATCCTAGTGGACCCGTGAGAACCTCTTGTGTCTGCTACATGCATAAATGCAAATAATGTATAATAGGGAAAAAATAGAGTAGTGTGACCTTTGCAACCTGGTATAGAAAAATACAATTTAAATGGAACTTAAGTCTAATATACAGATACATGAACATTTAATTCTCCCCAAAATGCCATTTTTACTTTTCAGCTGAAAGACACTGGCCAGAAATCCTGGCTTTAAAAAAATGCGAAACCGTTATTTTAGCATCCAGTTAGAGTATTTTTCATATGGAGGAAAAAAAGCAGTGTGCATGTGAAATGACCAGTGAAATGATCAGCAATGTGAAATGACAAATTGCATTTGTAAAAGCTGGATGTTGTTGGATGACTTCTTGGGGAAAAAACAGCTCAAATTTGCAGTTGTTGCAATAAACCAGCCTGTATGGTAAAAGGCAGAGAAGCTTCTGTTACTAAATAACCAGCTTTTCTTTTTAAATGGATAATGAGCCTTTTGTTCTTTGTGTATTCTTAAGCACTGTGCTGTTTTAGGGTACAGATCTGTTTGCATTAGTCAAACAAATTATTTTTGAGGTTTATTTTGAGTTCATTGGGCTTCATTCATGAAACATGAGAATTTTTGTCTAAATTGTTTAAATTCATAAGTGTTCGCATTTTCAAAAGGTTGGTGGTGTTTTAAGGCAGGAACACACCAAGCCGACGGTCGGGCATTTTTTCTTCGTCGGCCGACTAAGTTTTCTCAGTGTGTTCCACACCGTCGGCTGAAGTTGGTCCTCGTCGGCTTTTTTTCGGCCGATTCGAAATGTTGAATCGGCGTTGGAGCTCGTCGGTCCGTCGGGCCATCTGATCATTCTGATTGGCTGTTCAGCTACTGCCGCCTGCTGTTCGGAAAGGCATTTCATCTCACGCAGGCGCAGAACGGACGTGCTCCTTGGCCGTCGGCTGTTTAGCGTTGGTTTGGTGTGTCAGGACAACTTTGGACATAGACGCTGCCGACGTGAGCCAACCCCGCAGTTTGCTTTCGTCGCCACTAGTTCGTCGGCGTCGGCGTCGGCTTGGTGTGTTCCGGCCTTTAGACAAATTGATGACACTGCATTTTGATAACACGGTTTACCATAATTATGTATTACAAAATTAAGTAGTTTACCATTTAGTTAATTAAATGTGAAACATTTAATTGATGATAAACAGAAATGACACCCGTGTGGTCCGTTTTTATCCCTTTTTTATAGATTACTATTATTCTGAGCACCAGTGATAGGCATATATGGCCAATTAGTCTCTTTTGCATTATGCAATATACTGGGGTAAGGTTTCATAAACCGTTCAGGCTAGTCTTATAAGTTAGTCATCAATTTTTTCTTTAAGACTGTTTATAGCTTTTAGTCAGTTACATAAAAATGTAGATTTGTCTAATTTGATGGTTCGAAATTAAGACCGATTACCCCTAACTAACTGCTCGTTGGTCACACTAGTTCATAAGACAGTCTTAACATAATGGCTATGTTTATGCAACCGGCCCCTGGTGTCAAACCTGAGACTCCTGTACCTGTAATTCACGTAGGTGTAATTTTTGGGCTGGGATCATGTGTATGAATGAGCGGGCACATGCAGCATGTTTATGTATGATTGGAAACCATTAAAATACACACGTTAAACTATCAGTTCTAAGTTTTTGTGAGTCCAGAGAAGTTTTTCCAAGAAAGTCTATTTTTATTGACTATTTAAAGGGTTAGTTCACCCAAAAAATGAAAGTTCAGTGATGCTGACGCAGGAGCTGGCCAATACTGAGTCGCCATTCTGACGTAGATCCTGGAAGTGCTGAGCGTAAACCGCATGGGAGAATGACACAGAAGAGAAGAAATTGTTGAATCAAGTTGTTATTTTTGTTTTGTTTTTTGCGCACCAAAAGTTTTCTCGTCTCCATAAAATTAAGGTTGAACCACTGTAATCATGTGGACAATTTTAATGATTAGGGGTGTAACGATATATCGCAGTATGATATTTCGCGATGCAAAAATGTTACGATATGTATCGTAGAGTGATGTCGATACTTTTACGATATGATGGCAGTCTAATCTTACTGGTTGAGCTGCCGACATGACCTACTCTGCAACATGGAGGTGGCAGTAATGCTGTGTTCACACCGGACGCGACTTGCGCGAATAAATCGCGCTATTCGTGTGTAGTTGGACGCTTGAACATTTTGAGTTTACTCGCTTCATTCGCGCGTGAAAATCCCTTCACAACAGACGCGAATTCGCGTCATGAGAGCGGCTCTCCCGCTCCTTTGTGTCCCAGACTCTCCCACTGCTTTCTGCACACTTCCTCTGAATAAACACAACTTCGGTGGGGAAATAATTGTAAATTACAGCGAATAAGCTCAATTGGTCGTCTTTAGTTGGCTTGTAGTCTTAATATGTGTATATATATAGCTCAAATTGAGTAAAGACCGTTTTTTACAATTTTTCAGATTGTCCGACCTCCTCACTCACTTTCTTTCAAACACGATCCTTTTTATTTCTGTTTCTATAAATGTATGAAGATGTACAGCGACGATGATTTTGTCCTCTGTTGTTTCGAATTTCTGCCTCAGCTCGCTACGTCACGTCACTACTAGAGCAAGCTCCTGATTGGTTAACGCGGCACGGAAATTCGGCAAAGTTCAGATTTTTCAACTTGCGCGATTCGCGTGAATCGCGTCAAACGCGCGAATCGCGCCGCAGGATGTCAATTCGCGTCTTTGCGTTGACTTAACATGTAAATCACTCGCGCTTACCGCTTCATTCGCGTCCGGTGTGAACGCACCATGAGAAAAGCCGGGTTGTCACCGCATATTAAGGGTGTCTCTCAATCAGCTCTCTTGTTCAGTAAGTGTTTTGCGCACACATTGAATCTTGCTAGCAGGTTTAAATGTTTCTCGTGTCAGTCTCTTGAGAAAAGTTGTGGCTAATGCAAGGGCTAGAAATCAATTTATCCTTTGCTGAAACTTCCTGATCCTCTTGGCGAGCGCAGTTCATGGTTGCATAGCAACGACCGACACCACGGGAGCACAAGTGCTTTGGAAAGATGGAGAAGCGGTGCGGCCGTGCCTTCCACGCGTTTTTAGACGCAATATATGAACGTCCCTTATGCTGTGTTCACACCAAACGCGAATAGAGTGTCTGGCGCGAATGATTTCAATGTTAAGTCAATGTAAAGACGCGTTTACGCGCGTCTGGAGGTCTCGCGGCGCGAATGAGGCGTTTAGCGCGGCGCGGAAGACGCGAATTCGCCTCATTCGCGCGAATGGTGCTTTTTGTGCATTTACGCGTTTGACGCGAATTCGCGTCTGACGCCCGAGTTGAAAAATTTGAACTTTGGCGTAAATTCGCGCCGCGTTAACCAATCAGGAGCCTGCTTTCAGCTGTGGCGGCAGGCCCGCCCGGAGTCACTCATTCAAAATGGAGGAACGACTGATATTATCAGAGCAGTCACCCAGAGATTTATGACAAGTTCATACTTCTATAGAGACAGGAATAAAAAGGACCTCGCTTGGAAGAGTGTCGGTGAGGAGATTGGGCAACCTGGTAAGTTGTAAATACACATTTCACTTTTGAGACACTACAAAAGTACGGCGACGCTGACCCCTACGCCGCTGTTCTGCTCTTCAGAGCATATACAAAGCGGTAGCTCTCTCGATGAACGCACGATCAACATCAGCCATCTTGCAAACAGACAACCGCCTCGCACCCCTCCCACAAGAAGCGGATTTCGCTTCAAACGCTTGTTTTTTACGCGCGTCTATTTCGCTCTAGACGCGCGAATGCATTCAAAATGTTCAAGCGGCAAACTAGACNCGGGAGCACAAGTGCTTTGGAAAGATGGAGAAGCGGTGCGGCCGTGCCTTCCACGCGTTTTTAGACGCAATATATGAACGTCCCTTAGGATTCTGGAATAATTAATCTGCAGTCAATGACAGACAGACCTATTCAGCTGTTAATTTGAATACAAAAGGCTTTTATTAAACCTGAAATGTGATCTTGAATGTACAAGTAAAATTATTGAAATGAAATTTGTTAATGTTTTTTAATAAATGAAACTGAAATTCAAATAAGATTTTGTTCAAAATATCGTGATACGTATCGTATCATGAACTCCGTATCGAGATACGTACCGTATCGTTACACCCCTATTAATTATGTCTTTAGTACCTTTCTGGACCTTGAAAGTAGTGGTTAAATTGCTGTCTATGGATGAGTCCGAAAGCTCTCGGATTTCATCAAAAATATTTTAATTTGTGTTCTGAAGATGAACGAAGGTGTTACGGGTTTGGAAGGAGATGAGGGTGAGTAATTAATGACAGAAATTTCATTTGTGGGTGAACTAACCCTTTTTATGTTTTAACTTTTGAATTTGCACTGTTTAAACATCTTTGTAGTTGTGGTGTATATTAAAATATACAATATTTCCAGTTGTTGGAACCCAGATGTTCTTGAAATAGGGCAACTGAAGAATAAGCTTAAGCACCTGCCTAAAACATCTCGATCCAAGTCCAGATATTATTTCCTCAAAGGTCCACATCACAATGTGAAATATTAGCATAATGCCCGCCCATAGGAATACGCAAAGAGAAAAGGCGAGGTTTCAACGCATTGGGTCAGCTGGCCAATCAGAGCACTCTGATCTTTTTGGAAGGAGGGGCTTTGTAGAAGTCAGTGTGTTTCAGAGAGACCGGGAATAGAGGAGCAGCAGTAATGTACAGTATGTGAAAAATTTGTTTTTTGAACATTAAAGCATGTTAACCTATTCTGTTTCACCCAATAATCAAAATAATGAGCTTTTAAAGTAGAATCATATGACCTTCCTAAACAATGTCTAGTTATGGCTGGTACCAGTATGATCACAGATATATTACATTTCCTAGATTGTATATTTTTTGTGAAACAACATAATAGAAGAGCTGTCATTTTGTGAGCTTTTCCACCCGGGGGTTTTTCTCCCCTGAATGGCTCTCAGGTGTACAGTAAGCCAGTTTGTGCGGCGATTGAAAGCACTCCTAGTTTTACAGTGTGACCCAGTTCGACTGTAACTGAATGGTAACGCTCATGTCAGTGGCAGTTAGCAGCTCTTTCCATGTGCTAGTTCACATTACAGCCGGAACTTGGTGGACGAGCGTGACAAAGTTTGGTCTCTGTAACGCCCCTGTCATGCTTAAAGGCAAGGAAACCTGATTAACTTCACTATAGCAGTAGACACTAATACTTCATGCCTGTCCTAGTTCCTTAAATGTGGTTGTTAGAGATGTTGGCAGGACAGTGGTGGGTGTTTTCAGAAATAGCCACCAAACAAACATGTATTTTCCATGGCTTTGTGCAGACTGTTCAGCATGTGCTGCCACCAAAAAATGCCCTGTTTGTGTTCCCTCTTGCTGCTTGGATTTAACTTTTAAAACTAACAACTGATTTGTATAAAAACATTTAAACTGCACATAAGGCATGAAGGCTTTATGATAACTTTTTAATGACAATTATTATGTTTCTACTTTTTTTTTCTGAAATATAAACATTTAAATAGTGGCTGTCATAAATACTTTTCATGACGTATTTATTATCAAATATTTGTCAAAATATTAATACACTATTAAAATAAATGCTCCTCTCTAGAGTTTATTTTTCTAGATAACTATTAAGTTTATGGACATTGGCTTTTCTGAGGTAAATGTGACATTGTTCTCAAGCTGATTTTCTGGCGTCTTTCCGCTGTTGAAAACTGATTGATCAATTACATGAGGCACGATACATTTCAGTAAGTTGTGCAGTATCTTTCAATATTCCTTCTGATGTTCATTCATGTTTATTTCATGTTTATGCTGTAACTGGTAGCAAAGCAGAAGAGATGATCGGTTCATGTGCCGCTTGAACTGAGCACCAAAACGTACTCATTGTTTGAATTTCATTATAATTTGAAAGTCTTTTTCATATCAAAAGTAATAAAGCACAAAGCATATTGCAATTATTGGATGGCAGGTGTGCTACAAGTAATGTTTATTGAAGTTGTGAAGTCATCTGAAAACAGTAGGGGCGCTCTTGTTTTCGAGTTAAGCGTGTCCACTGCTGCGCACATGCTGTGGAATTGATAAAGTATCGACATGTAGTCGTCACTTACTACGTCAGTACTGTATCAATTCTACAGCAGGTGCATTTGACGCACTTAATTTGAAAACGAGCGGTGTTTAAAACGGAGTGGAAATGTGCTGAAATTATTGAATAGAATATTATGTATGGGCTAGAACCAGGTTTAATCTGGCCCACAGAGGAACATAACTGGGGTTACCTGATATTAAGAGACATGCTCAATGCAGTTATCTGCTAAGTGTTTAACTTATTTTTGTCAACCTGATAACCATGCGCTCTGTCTCCACTGTGGATAAAAGCGCTGGCTTTCTGAAAACACCGGTAAGCTTGCAGTTTAGCGATCTCCAGTTAGACATTCTATTCACAGAAAAGTGTAGTTGTTCATTGTTGTTCAAGTCTGTGTTCATTTACGGGCCTGAGAGAGAGATTGTGTATGTATGAATTACCTCCAGTCCGTGCTGCGTTTCTCTATTAACAATGAAGAGGTGAGCTGAAGTCCGTCACTTTTTTTGGTTAAAAACCAATATCAATTTTTGAGCAAGTACATAACCAGCCAGTGTTCAAAACTGTCTCCTTACTAGGGATGGGCATTTCAAGCAAAAAATTATATTCGAAGATCGCTGGGAATTATTCGATTATTATTCGAAAATCCCACCCCTCCCCCGCATGCACGCACGCACACATGTAGGCTACACATGTATAGGTTACACACACATAAACAGAGAGAGAACGCGAGAGAGACTATTCATTCACGCATTCAATCTTTTTTCCAAGGCCATTCATAACGGTTCGGAGCAAAGCGAGCGTTTTCAAAAGACAGAGGTTGAGCTTCCATAGAAATGAACTGAAAACGCTCGCTCTGCGCCAGTGGACACGCACCATTATGAATGACTGTGCGGAAATGAGCCTTTTACTTTCACTTTCAAATTTAGCGCCAATTCAGAAGCTGCGATTGTTTGAATGGTGGGTTCATTGTTATTCTTAATGAAAAACAGCTGGAATAATTAAATTGATCATTTTGATGGCGAATTGTAATCCAGAAAGGTCCAAATGACAATCATCAGTGACAACTGAAGATTCACCCATAGTCAAAAGCAAAAGAGTTTGGACTGTGGAGTGGCTAGAGGAATTGAAATCTACAAGTAACGCTAATACAGACTAAATACACACAGTCTCACAATGCTCATGTTGTTAATATTAACAATTTGGCAGTCGTGGCCTAATGGATAGAGAGTCGGACTTGTAACCCAAAGGTCATGGGTTCGAATCTCAGGTCCGGCAGGGATTGTCGGTGAGGGGAGTGAATGTCCAGCGCTCTCCCCACCCTCAATACCACGACTGAGGTGAGACCCTTGAGCAAGGCACCGTACCCCCAACTGCTCCCCGGGCGCCGCAGCAATGGCTGCCCACTGCTCCGGGTGTGTGTTCTTGGATGGGTTAAATGCAGAGCACAAATTCCGAGTATGGGTCACCATACTTGGCCACATGTCACTTCACTTCACTTCACTTCAATTTGAGAACAAAGTATAACAGTAATAATAATTTGCACTGTTTGACGTGATCTGAGCTAAGCGATCGTTAGATTTAATCACCATTGGCAGTGCGATTTATTGTAGGCCTAATGCTTTTTTTCTCAGTTGGTCAGAACAAAAGTGGCAGACATGTTACTTACTCGTTCAGATGACATTTTCCGGTGAAAATTCTTATTTTGGTCATACTTCCAAGATGCAGAATCTGATTCCGAAGTACAGTATCACCGATGTGGTGACTGACAGCAAATATTAGATTCATCTGCATTTACAGTTGGTGCTGTGCCATAAGCCATTGTTCTTTACCATTGTTCCTTCATCCCGTGACAGCCCCATAGTCTCTAAACTCGGTCCTGGAGGACCGCTGTCCTGCATAGTTTAGCTCCAACCCCAATTAAACACACCTGAACCAGCTAATCGAGGTCTCACTAGGCATAAAAGAAACTTTCAAGCAGGTGTGTTTGAGCTGGTTGGAGCTAACTCTGCAGGACATTGGCCCTCCAGAACCGAGTTTGGAGACCCCTGGTCTAGGCTATGCAGTCTGTACCGGAAACACAAATGATTAGTTCACCTCTCGAGTCTTTGGGTCTGAGCCTTCATTCTTTTATCACATGACGTGACAGATGTATTGGATACAGAAATTAGTTAATAATAATTTCCAATCTTCCTTAGAAACAATCA
>RJVU01029436.1:8397209-8426231 GCA_003731715.1 Anabarilius grahami
TGTCTTACCCTCTCGCTTGAGGGTGTCAATGATGGCCTTCTGGACAGCAGTCAGGTCGGCAGTCTTACCCATGATTGCGGTTTTGAGTAATGAACCAGGCTGGGAGTTTTTAAAAGCCTCAGGAATCTTTTGCAGGTGTTTAGAGTTAATTAGTTGATTCAGATGATTAGGTTAATAGCTCGTTTAGAGAACCTTTTCATGATATGCAAATTTTTTGAGAATTTGGGGTTTTCATGAGCTGTATGCCAAAATCATCAGTATTAAAACAATAAAAGACCTGAAATATTTCAGTGTATGTGCAATGAATCTAAAATATACGAAAGTTTAATTTTTATCATTACATTATGGAAAATAATGAACTTTATCACAATATGCTAATTTTTTGAGAAGGACCTGTATTGAACCTCGGGCTAACTGTATTGTTGCATCTCTAGTTGAGATGTTTCTGTGTTGCTGAATGTTTCTGTGTGCGTAAGCTACCGTGAAGAAAGCACATTAGTTTAGAACACTTCTAATTTTTGAAAATAATTTTGAATAATTTTTCTTAAATGTAGAGTGCGTGTTTATTTTTTGTGCAATGATAACCTACCAGCAATTTAAAGATAATTTTATTAATATATTAGAATGAATACATTACAATATACATTTATTAGAATGAGTACGTTTATTATTTATGTGCTTTAAAAAACAAGAAAACAATCAGAATATTGTAAAACCTATGCCATTACCTATGCTGTGAGACAATGCTACAGAGACCCTTCATAATGCAACTGCTTGCACTGCCTATAGTTAGGAATGTCCTATAGTATGAAGTGTTTAATAAACAACTGCTAAATTAAATTCTGCTGAGGTGACATTTAGTGCAGACCCATATCGTGATATATATCGTATCTGGATACATATCGTATTGTCGTATTGTGACGTTTTTTTTGCCGATACACTGTCCTGGAAAACAGCACAGAGTAAAAGATCAATTCTTCCATTCAATAACGGTTGATCAAATGAGAATCGATTAAAATGGATCTTTTTTTACCACAGCCTAGTCATACTGTTTTGTTTGTTTGTTTGTTAATAGCTTTTTTGGCATTATTTTAAAAAAAAAAGTCGTCATATTCTGTAAGTAGAACAGGGATGGGCAACTTTAGTCCTGAAGGGCCACTGTCCTGCAGAGTTCAGCTTCAACCTTAATCACACACACCTGAACCGGCTAATCAAGGACTTCAGGATTGCTAGAAAGTTACAGGCAGATGAGTTTTAATCAGTGTTGGGGTTAAACTCTGCAGGACATTGGAAGTTGCCCATGCCTGAAGTAGAACACAGCCCAGCCAACAAGTGTCCATCATCTGAACTCACTGAATGCTGTTTAAAGAAATCATCCTAGTAGTGATGCACTGATAAGGATTTTTTTCATGGCATCACCACCCCCAATTTAGTATTTATATATTTCTTCCTATATTTCGAGCAGCTTGCTGTGCCTGGTACAGTATTTGCTCTGCTGGCGCATCTGTGTTCTCCTCTTTGCATCCGTTTCAGAGCGCCTCATCTCTAGCCACGTTTCCATTACAGATTTGCGCAAAACATTTGTGATATTTTCTAAATGTCGATAAAAAACAATTGCGACATGACTGCGTTTCCAATAACTGATGTTATGCGACTAAAACTCTTGTGATGAGTCATTTTCCTCTTGCGATAAGTTATTTTTTTTCAAAAGATATTTCTATCCGAGAGCTTTATTTTGAGTGTAATATTTGCCACGGCTTCTAGAAGGCGCAGTCGTGGCCTAATGGATAGAGAGTCGGACTTGTAACCCAAAGGTCATGGGTTCGAGTCTCAGGTCCGGCAGGGATTGTCGGTGAGGGGAGTGAATGTCCAGCGCTCTCCCCACCCTCAATACCACGAGTGAGGTGAGACCCTTGAGCAAGGCACCATACCCCCAACTGCTCCCCGGGCGCCGCAGCAATGGCTGCCCACTGCTCCGGGTGTGTGTGTTCACTGCTGTGTGTGTGCACTTGGATGGGTTAAATGCAGAGCACAAATTCCGAGTATGGGTCACCATACTTGGCCACATGTCACTTCACTTCACTTCATTTCACTAGAAGCACTTCTCCCTAATATATGCTTCCCTGGGTGCTTCTCAATACTCCAATGGATGCTTCTTCATTTCTTCACTCCTCCAGCCTGTGACATGGCAAACAATCAAAGAAAATCTCGAAGGCCATTTTAATTATATAAATGCCATTTAAATTCTAAAAATGCACCACGAGGAGGTGAGGAACGATAGTAAGGAAGCTTCCCGAGGAGCTATGAGCGAGGTTGCGCAGGTGCATAGACATCTAATACTATTAGTTTCTATTATGTTAATTATTAATTGTTAATAGATTAATACTATTAGTATTAGATGTCAAACTTTAAGGGTTCCCAGATCCCTCGTGACTCGAGCACAGCTGATGACGCTCTGAAGTGACGCTCGAGGGATCAAGAATATTCCAGTATACAAATAAGATTTTTTCAGATTACCCCGTCCTCGTTTTCTTTTCTTGCATCCCCCCGTTGCATCTATGGGTTGAAGCTGAGGTGCGAGGAAAGAGATGCATAAATAAGAAAAGAAAAGCACCCCCTCTCTCGTCTTCTGTACAAACATACCCCGCTATCTTTAAAGAATGATGATGTGACAGTAAGTCAGGTGACCTGTAAATGCGAAAAAAAGTTTCCATTGCAGTTTTGCGAAATATTCCTTTTTCGAATTGAAGCGTAATTTGAGCGTAAACTCTTTTTGCGATATATGGGAATTTTCGCGAAATTGACACGTTTCCATTGAACGTTTTTTCAATTCGCAATTTCAATTTGTGCAATTTAAAGGGTAATGGAAACGCGGCATCTCTCTGGCCTGTGTTTGTAGACTTCATAATATTTCCACACAAACAATTTTTTGGGGAAATGATTTCAATGCAGTTTGTGTGAAAGTCCTAAATAGAGATCTGGTAAAATAAAAAATAAAAACTAATCGTGTGTTTGGAGCCAAAACCGTGCGGTTTCGATTTATGGCTGGCAGACCGGTGCATCTCTACATCCCAGGATGCATGTCAGGATCATGCTGTCACTGTTTATCAGTTATTTTGCTTTGTTTCATAGAAAGATTAGTTTGTGGCTTGTTCGTTGCTTTTGATTGCTGGATTAGTTACCTGTGCCGAGTGCTGGTTAGTTCAGTGCATATTTGGAGTCTTGATTTAACGTCTGAGTGCTCGGCCCCTCCAGCAGAGACACGCTCATTGTGTTGGCAGTAACCCGAGTGCTGAGAGCACTGCGGCCCATGAGAAAGGGTGTGCACAGCTACAGGCCTGCAGTCTAGGCTTACGTGGAGGCTTGAAATGGATTCCCAGCCGCTGGCTCTTCCACATCCCACCTGCGTGGCCCACAATGCCTCTTTGTTCCTGCCCTATGGCACTGTGGGATAGCTGTTATCTGAGAGGCAGGGGTTGGCCACCACCGACTTTCCCATTCAAAGTAAAGATGGTGAATTCCTGCTATCCGGTTTCGTTGTGGCTGGCTCAGGCTCGTGAGAGCTCCTTTTTCCTAGTGTGGGAGTGAGGTGCTCTGTTGTGTTCTTGCACGCTTACAGTGTTGCTGTTTGCGGTCACGTTAAAGCCGCACAGTATTTATCCAGAACACTGAGTGCGAGATTTAGCGTTTGTCAGTACAAGTAATGTGTCCGTACAATATAAAACTTGACACCGTCTGCAGTTTGATAATTTAACATTTATCAGAATTTTCTTGAGCAACAAGATCGATTCCTTACCAAGGTGAAATTAAGTTTATTCTCAAACACTGTTTTTTTTGTAATTTCATAAATAATGTCTTTGAGTTGTGAGAAAATGAGAAGCGCGTCAGATCTGCGTCATGTTCGGCAGCGGCAGCTCTTAAAGTCACAGCAGCCTAATAAACCAGTTGCTGTTTTGTTTGTCATTAAAGTTAATCAAAGAACAAAAGTAACAGAGAAAATTGTAGCTTTAAGGATTAATCTATATTTCATTTATAATTACACATTGAAGTAGGGCTGGGCGGTTTTTCCGATATTTTATTTTTTTTATTTTTTTTTTTTTTTCCTCGATTAATTCGAATTTGTTTTGCTTCGATTTTATTATTTTTGGAATCGAGAAATCGCTATTTTGAATAAAAATGTTAGCAAGCTTTCAATTAGACATGTTGACAATACAGCAATGATAACGTATTAGGAGAAGAAAATGATCCGGCCTCATGATGGCGCCGGCGCGCCTGATTAACCGCTCTCATGTGACGCTCAATGAACGTAGAACACATCACTAGTCTTAAGCGGCTGTTCATTCAGAAATGCGTTATTGCGTTATAAAAATGAGATGCAGGCAGTGGAATGAGAGAAAAAAGGCAAAGTTATTAAGCGCGAGTTGAGCTTTTTTTATATATATACTTGACCGCCGTGTTTTTACAATGCCGTTTCATGGGCGAGATGCTGCAAAAGACACGAGACAAGTGCAAAACCTAAACATGTCCGCCAAACATAAAAAAAATAGGACAAATAGCGCAATAGAATGCAAAAACCTTTAAACTTGTTTGATATTTCATGTTTGCATGATAGTGATAATTTGCATTACAAGCTGAAAGCTGCTGCTGTTTTCTGTTTTTACAACGCATTTGCTGTTAATAGCCTATTACTGGTGTTATTTACTGCTATTTTTGGCTAAGAAATATTTAGCATTTTCTTAATTTATATTATTTCTGAGTAGGATGTGTTTAAGATAAGTTTGTACAACATTTGTCTTCATATTTCAGGCATATTTCTGCAAAGATATTTAACAAATTGTTTTACATTTACACCATGATGATCACTTCATGTGTGGTGCACTTGGAATGGAACTTTTTTTTAACCAGATTGTTAATAAAGAGAATGCTACTTAAATCATATTGTAGTTAAGTTTTTAAGGTGACTAGTTAAACAGTAAAAAATAAAATAAAAAATCGAAATCGTGAATCGGTCAATCGTTCTGAAAAATCGAGATTTTATTTTTTTGCCATATCGCCCAGCCCTACATTGAAGACTGTAAAGTGTCTGATAACTTTATTCAATTTTTAAATACTTCCTCCCTGTTAGACAGCCCACAGGTAAATATGACATTTATTATAATGGGTTTATGTTAAGACAGTTTTAAGTTCACTTAAATTAAGTTATTTTTAAGCCTAATAAATGTTGAACTTGATAGCTATTAGTTATACTGTAATGTTGAATGTCTATTATTAATGTTTAAAATAATCAATTTCATAGAGACATCAGTAGCAGCATTAGTATCAGTGATACTGGCCATAATTCATAAAAAGATGCCATTAAACAAATATTTAAAATGTACTGTCTTTAAGTTGTTTCTTCATTGATTTGGAGAGTAGCTGTGAATTTATTACAATTTAAAATATTAACTCCAAAATTTACAGAAAAAAATGTGTTTTTTATCTTATAAAATTTTTATCGATTGACAGCACTAATAGTACTTGAGTGCTGGTGAGAGGGGTTAATAGTTATTCTTTTAATTTACACAACATCTTTTTCCCTTCCTTTTTCTCATTAATCCCTGTTACAAAACTCAAACCATAAGGCATCGTGTTTTGTCATTGTGTGAACTGACCAACTGCACAACTCAAAAAAACAAAACAAAAAAAACACTCAAAGTGTCTCTACGCCCTCTCTGCAGATTACCATAATTATCTTTAACACATCACTATTATCGTCCTGTTGGCTTGACATTCTGTTTTGAAACCACGGCTGGTCATGTTTTTTTAATACAGCATGTCAAGTTAAAACAGTTAAGTTCATATGTCGAAATTCTGCGCTCTTTTACGTTCAATTGTATTTAGCAGTTTGAAAGGAGAAAAAAAGGAACAAAGTGTTGAATGTTGTTGCTGCATTGAACTGAAAGTCACTGTGTGTTTGTTGCTGTCTATTGAATCGAACTGGAAGAATCACATAAAGGCCCCTCGTTTGGTTTTCACAGTCGATCATTAGTGTAACTTTTGAATACACGTCCTGTGCTCATCCTCCATTTATTATTAATTGATTGTTGATTAATTATAATCATTCTCCAAACAGGACAATGATGCATGCGTTTATTAGGCTCTCAGTTAACAGCTAATAAACTAGCCTACAAGAGCTGCTGGCCAGTCCAGTGAAAACTAGGGATGGGTATCGTTAAGCTTTTAACTGTATTACTACTCTTACCGATACTGCTTATCGATCCGGTACTTTAACGGTATTCTTATCGGTACTTTTTTTTTGTTTGTTTTTGTTTTTTTTTTCAAAGATTTATTTTTTGGCGTTTTTGCCATTATTACGATAGGACAGTTACTAGACAGGAAGCGAAGTGGGAGAGAGAGAGGGGGACGGGATCGGGAAAGGACCTCGAGCCGGGACTCGAACTCGGGTCGCCCGAAGCGTATTGGCGCTACATGTCGGCGCGCTGCCCATGAGGCCATCGGCGCCGACTTCTTATCGGTACTTGTGTGTGTGTATATGTATATATATGTATGTATGTATGTATATATATATATATATATATATATATATATATATTTTTCCATAATGTAATGATAAAAATTAAACTTTCATATATTTTAGATTCATTGCACACCAACTGAAATATTTCAGGTCTTTTATTGTTTTAATACTGATGATTTTGGCATACAGCTCATGAAAACCCAAAATTCCTATCTCAAAAAATTAGCATATCATGAAAAGGTTCTCTAAACGAGCTATTAACCTAATCATCTGAATCAACTAATTAACTCTAAACACCTGCAAAAGATTCCTGAGGCTTTTAAAAACTCCCAGCCTGGTTCATTACTCAAAACCGCAATCATGGGTAAGACTGCCGACCTGACTGCTGTCCAGAAGGCCATCATTGACACCCTCAAGCGAGAGGGTAAGACACAGAAAGAAATTTCTGAACGAATAGGCTGTTCCCAGAGTGCTGTATCAAGGCACCTCAGTGGGAAGTCTGTGGGAAGGAAAAAGTGTGGCAAAAAACGCTGCACAACGAGAAGAGGTGACCGGACCCTGAGGAAGATTGTGGAGAAGGACCGATTCCAGACCTTGGGGGACCTGCGGAAGCAGTGGACTGAGTCTGGAGTAGAAACATCCAGAGCCACCGTGCACAGGCGTGTGCAGGAAATGGGCTACAGGTGCCGCATTCCCCAGGTCAAGCCACTTTTGAACCAGAAACAGCGGCAGAAGCGCCTGACCTGGGCTACAGAGAAGCAGCACTGGACTGTTGCTCAGTGGTCCAAAGTCATTCGGAAATCAAGGTGCCAGAGTCTGGAGGAAGACTGGGGAGAAGGAAATGCCAAAATGCCTGAAGTCCAGTGTCAAGTTCCCACAGTCAGTGATGGTCTGGGGTGCCATGTCAGCTGCTGGTGTTGGTCCACTGTGTTTTATCAAGGGCAGGGTCAATGCAGCTAGCTATCAGGAGATTTTGGAGCACTTCATGCTTCCATCTGCTGAAAAGCTTTATGGAGATGAAGATTTCGTTTTTCAGCACGACCTGGCACCTGCTCACAGTGCCAAAACCACTGGTAAATGGTTTACTGACCATGGTATTACTGTGCTCAATTGGCCTGCCAACTCTCCTGACCTGAACCCCATAGAGAATCTGTGGGATATTGTGAAGAGAAAGTTGAGAGACGCAAGACCCAACACTCTGGATGAGCTTAAGGCCGCTATCGAAGCATCCTGGGCCTCCATAACACCTCAGCAGTGCCACAGGCTGATTGCCTCCATGCCACGCCGCATTGAAGCAGTCATTTCTGCAAAAGGATTCCCGACCAAGTATTGAGTGCATAACTGAACATAATTATTTGAAGGTTTGACTATTTTTGTATTAAAAACACTTTTCTTTTATTGGTCGGATGAAATATGCGAATTTTTTGAGATAGGAATTTTGGGTTTTCATGAGCTGTATGCCAAAATCATCAGTATTAAAACAATGAAAGACCTGAAATATTTCAGTTGGTGTGTAATGAATCTAAAATATATGAAAGTTTAATTTTTATCATTACATTATGGAAAATAATGAACTTTATCACAATATGCTAATTTTTTTAGAAGGACCTGTGTGTATATATATATATATGATAATGTCTATATAGTAATAATAAATTTGTGTATTTTCTTCACAATTTTTCCAGTACCGATAGCAGAACCGTTAAAGGTCCCATGACATGTTACTTTTTGGATGCTTTTATATAGGCCTAAGTGGTCCCTAGTACTGTTTCTGAAGTCTCTTTCCCGAAATTCAGCCTTGGTGCAGAATTTCAGCCACTATGAGCCAGTCCAACAATGAGCTTTCCTCAGGACATGCCATTTCTGTGTCTGTAGCTTTAAATGCTAATGATGAGGAGAGAGGCGGGGCAAGGTGGAGGGTGGGTGTGGCCTTAACCAGCTTGCGGCCACTGTACCATGCGCTAATGTTGACAGTGGATGTATCGCAATGGCTCGTAGACACGCAGTCGTTCACGCGTTTCAGTTTGACCCAGAATCTGATCCGGATAAAGAAGCACCGGATGAAGAAGTTGTAACTCAGCGGCTACATCAGGACGTCTCCGAATGGTTAGTTTAAAACATGTCTGGATACGGTTCTTTAGTTGGTTTATGTATGCTGTTACAGTTATTATCATGTAGCTAATGCTAGCCTACATTGTTGGCTTTTCATGTTGCTCTGATTTGCTATCGTATATATTATATATATATATAATTATCAGCTATAGACACTAACCAGCGCAACTAATTTAGTCAGACCTTTGCCATTATTACAAATGCCGTTGTGGAAAATGTGCTACCATGCCAACATCATTTATTTGTTTACATATTTTATATTTCATAAATCTTAAAAGTTTTTACAATCTTTCTTATTACAATTACATCAAGCTCTGCAATCTGGAAATGTGGATATCGCATGCGCCAACAGCAGAACGGTTATCCAAGCAACAAAGAAATGTACAACACTCGCGTTACAGTGTGTGTATTCACACACATACTTGATGCTATCTACCTTTACATTAGCGACAGTAACTGGGCTGTATTGGCCCACGTTGAGGAAACGTGAATTGTGTGGCGCAGACATACAAAACTTTGGGAAGTTGTATCGGCGCATTACTAGAGAAAATAAAATTAACCCACTGTTTCTTCATAGGCTCGGATGAAGGAAACTAAAAAAAATACTAAGGTGTTCATTTGTACATCCAAACACTGAGCAACTGCCATGCTTCGCTCGTTTGCAAGCCATGATGTTTCTCGAGGAAAAAAAATATATTGTGCTCGAATCTCACGGTAGTAGCTCATTTTCTCATGGGCGGGCAAAGCAGAGANGGCGCATTACCAGAGAAAATAAAATTAACCCACTGTTTCTTCATAGGCTCGGATGAAGGAAACTAAAAAAAATACTAAGGTGTTCTTTTGTACATCCAAACACTGAGCAACTGCCATGCTTCGCTCGTTTGCAAGCCATGATGTTTCTCGAGGAAAAAAAAATATTGTGCTCGAATCTCACGGTAGTAGCTCATTTTCTCATGGGCGGGCAAAGCAGAGAAAGGGGAGGTAACCTTTCCCCGTATGACAACATATAGGGAAGATTCCAGATTGGGCCATCTGAGCTTTCATTTTCTCAAAGGCGAAGCAAAATACACAGGGCTCGGTTTACACCCATCGCCTTTTCTAGCTACTGGGGGACCATATGCAGGCTAGGGGAACTCATATTAATGTTAAAAAACCTCATTAAGTGAAATTTTCATGCCATGGGACCTTTAACGTCAGAGCTTATCGATACACCGGTCTTTCATAATTTAGCCCCGGGGCCAATTTAATACCGGGTTTCGATACCCATCCCTAGTGAAAACACAAGCAGTTGTCATCATATTTCTGCTCTTCCAGCAGAATACTCTCATTTTTTCGTTATGGACACAATAAACCATATTCAATATTTTATCGCAGCTAACCTTACTGTCAATATTTAGACAGTATTCAGAGTTTGTATTCTGCATTAACGACACTGTAGAAAAACTAGTAAAGTTACTTTTTGTAATTTTAGAACCATGCTTGATGAACATAGTTTTTAGGTCAATGTCAGTGATTTGTATTAGCAATACAGTTTTTGCTCGACCCTTGACAATCAGTTGGTCAGCAGATAACGCTTCTGCAAAAGAGTACCTCTATTTGACGTCACACTACTTCCTCATTTGATGTGACTGGGGGAGCACAGGAAGTCTGGCTTTCCTGTCTAGGGTTGTTATCGTTATGCAGCTCTCGCTGCTTATTGAGGAGCCCAAAAGAGGCGAAAGGACACCAGTGATCCTGCTGCTCATTACAGATGGATACACTCCACAGCCGCCACCTCTCCTTCCTGATCCTGCCGCCACATGTGGACACACAGCGCTAAATGGGTGCTTACTCTGTCTGACTGTCTCTCTGTGTCTGTCTTTCTCAATCTTAAACTCGGTCTCTCTGTCGGGCAGTTTAGGGGCTTTTCCACCATTCACTTTAATGATGTTTAATGAGACCCTCAGTTGTGATTTTCATCTTGTGTAAATAAGCATGACGGGTAAGTTGGCTTTTGGCAGTTCTTGATGCAGTGTTTCCTCCATTCACTGTATACTACAAAAATACTTTTTTGTAACGTGAAATCTTTTAAACTCTTTTTGAACTCTTTTCTGCATATTTATGTTTCATCTCACCTACACAAACATGCAATCATTTAGCAGGGGTGTAACAATAAAAATATGGATAATGGATATGGATCAATTAATCAGTCAAATGACTAATGAAATTATGTTGTCGATTCAGCATGTCAAAATGATGTATGTTGAAGATGGACATTTATTTTGACACTTTCAAGCATGCAATGTCCGTTGAACGTATTATTTAAAAATCTAAAGTGTTTTTTTTCCTGGATGTTCCAATTGGGACACATGATTTCAGAGAGTTTCATTAAATGTTCGTGTAAAATTTTGGTTGCATTTGTCAGTTAATAAAAATGTAACTGGTTTTGTAAAATAGGCACATAACATTGTAATAATATTGATATCAACCTCAGGCCCTTGAATCTAATCAAATCGTAATCGTATTGTGGCATGTTTTGAGCTATCAGCAAATATTGTATAGATGAGAATGAATGTCTCGTGGTGAAATGTCTGATTTACATCAGTTAGTCAGATTAATTCAGTTAACATTAGCTATGTTTCCATCCACCTGTTTTTATGCACATTTTGGGATATTGCTTAAAAAAATTCTGGATGGAAATGCCAAGATGCGCATAAATTCTAAAAATGCACACAAAAACATACGTGCTACAGTAAGCTACAATGGGCGCACATTTACCGAATAAATTCATGTGATATGCAATAAACTCAAATGACTTTGCCTCAGCAGAGGATGTGATTGGATAACTGGACTAACCAGTCAGTTTCATCGCAAAGCATCTCCAATGTTCTTATGATAATTTGCATGTGGTTATTCTCATTTGTAAGTCGCTTTGGATAAAAGAGTGTGCTAAATGAATAAATTCACTGCTGCAGACAGCTAGTGAAGCCAGTGTGTTGTTGCTTTACGGTCTTTTAATTTTGTTGTAACCAGCCGTTATATCTCATCACATTCAACTTTTGCCTGCAAACAAACAACATTTTTGTGTGTGAATATTTCTTTTGCTATGTGACTGTAGAAAATGGATCTTGATGATCAAGATCCATTTTCTACAGTCACATAGCAAAATAAATATTCACACACATGATGTATCTCTCTTGTAGTTCTAATAAAGCTTACACAGAATTGTACACATTAGTAGTCAGCTGATATTTAGCATTTTTAATTATTGCATCAGCTGATAAATGTTGGGACTTAGACATGCAGAGACCTTAAATTTGACAGCCAGCACAGACGCACAGGAGCTCCTATTCTCCAACTTCATTAGTTTACTGTCTTTTGTTTAACAGTTATGTCTAATAAATTATTAGACAGAAATGTTAAACTGTGTAAAAATAAGGTGAGCAACACTGTATTTTGCTGCTTTCTTTTATTTCTTTTTTTATTGTTTTATATATATTATATAAATAAATATACATTTATTTTCATGTTGTTTATTTTTAAAAATACTTTTTAAATACTTAATAAATTATCATGTATAGGCTTTATATTGGCCACCCTGCTCTCAACAGTATTAGCATTGGCCATCAAAAAAATACATATCGGTTTACCACTAGTGTCTGTGCTGCTTGCGGGGAAATGTTTGTTGAAATACGGTGGAAAGGGATAAATATGGTGAAATACAAGTTCACGTACGTGCTTATTAACACTCTGACTTATGATCATAATTCCTTGTCTTTCTGCAGCCGGGACATGGAGAACAAGGAGACTCTGCGCGGGCTGCAGAAGATGGAGGACCGGCCGGAGGAGCGTTTGATCCGAGAGAAGCTCAAGGCCACCTGTATGCCCACCTGGAAGAGCGAGTGGCTGGAGAGGCGGAGCAGAAGAGGCCCAATGGTACGAGACAATGAAACCATAGCTATCGCAACTCTTGCTGTTTATTGCACATCTCACCACAAGCACATTTTCGGTAGGCCAGTTTTTAAAAAGGCATCCTGACAACCTTGTGCTATTGCCGGCTGTTTTTGAACGCAAGAATGGATATTATTTAAATTTGAAAACATGACAGTAAGGTGAACCCGTAACCAGGCTAATTATACAGGGCTTGCTTAGGACATTAAAATTAGTTAAAATTAAAATCAACTAGTTGTTCAGGCAATGAAATGTAGTTTTGCACATGCCTATTACTGTTGTGCTCATGTTTGCCAAGATTCAGTTTTTGTTCATTACTAGTATTTTTCTGCAATAGTGTGTCAAAAGGTTTATAAAATTATATTGGTAACAATTTATAACAAGTTTTCATTAGTTAAAATTGTACGTTAAGTATTTCTACAGCATTTATTAATCTTAATGTTAATTTCAACATTACTGATAATTCTTTTTTAAATCAAAAGTTTGTGTAAGTCTGGTTATATAATTTAATGCATCCAGAACAACATGAACGATACAAAGAAAAATACAACAGTTGTATTTTATAAACTAACACACAATAAACAAACCAACAATAATTATTTTTACAATGTATTAATCTTTGTTAGTCCGTGTTATATAATGTATTAACTAATGTTAACAAATGAGACCTTATTTTAAAGTGTTACCATTATATTATTAATAGAATTTATGTAATTATAAGGGTAGTTTTAACACAAAAAAAAGATATTAGTTCTGGCCTCGCATGGCTTATGAACGGCTCGTTTTGAAGAATGCCATTAAAAAAAAAAAACTGCAAAAAATTAAAATTAAAACTCTTTATATTCTATTTGTAATTGTTTTGTTTGTTTTAGCTTAATTTATAGTTAATTTTACAAAGACGTTTTTTTCTATTTTGTTAAAATAACAGACTAATTTCACAACACGTTGTCACCATTGTCTTCCATTTTATTCATATGGCATCATTACTGACTCTTCAGATTACAGATTCTCTACCTTACTACTGTTAACAATTAAATAACTGGATTAATTAACTAGTTAACTATTGCCAAGTACTGTTAATGGTTAAATCATTGGATCAGATGCCCTGTTACCAAAAATAGCTGAAAAACAGTTGGAGTAAGAAACAGGAAATGAGAAGTTTTGAAGTGGAACATCTCCTTCTGAGAGCAGCAGGCCTTCCTTACATAACCATTAGAACAACTGACCCTGTTAACGGACTTTCACACTGTCTGCTTGAACGCTTTGCTGCAGTTTCACTGCGGGTAGACACTAAGGGGCCGTTTACATGACACTGTTTTCAAATAAAAACTTAAAACTTTTTATGCATTTTGGCCTTTCATTTACACAATAACGGTGTTTTGGGGGCCTGAAAAAAGTGAACTTTTGCAAAACGTGAATTTGTGAAAACAGTGACGTCATGCTCATGGGCATACGTATTACATGTTCAATCTATAGGGGTGTAGTGTTTCTTTACAAAGTTACATCGCCAAGTACTGGCCTGGCAGCAGAATACAGTGTTTTTAGTAGTTTTTGCTGATCCATGTGAACGGGGATCATTTTGACAGTGCTGTCATCTGTATGCGAAAAACGCAAAAGAAAACATTTCCATTTTTAATACATTGTTGTCATGTAAACTTACCCTAAACTAATGTTTTCTCACTGGAAATAACAATTTATAGTAATACAAAGCATAATCTCAATGTCCAAATATTGGCCGATATGACTCATCACTACAAGACAAAATAAAAAAGCAAATCAAGGCACAAGAAACTGGATGGAAATAGTTTTTGATTTTTCTTGTGTCATCGTATCTCAGGTGGTGAAGCCCATTCCTCTGAGAGCTGACGGCACTGAAGCCGGAAGCGACAGTCACAGCTCGTCTTCCTCTCAAAGCAGAGGCCATCGCAGCCCTTCTCCTGGACCTTCCTCTTTCTCAGCCGCCTCCTCCTCTTCATCATCCTCCACAAAGACTGCTGGGAAGCCCGATTCTCCTGGTCTGCGCAGACGGAGAGGGTCCCCAGTGCCTGTGAGTTTGTCACATTTGTATTGTCTTCTGGTGGCATGAATTTTGTTGTTGTCTAGATGAGTGTTTTGAAAATCTAATTCTACAGGGTATCTGCAAGTCTAGTTCACCCAAAAGGTCATCATGAATAGAATAGAATAGAATATCATGAATATCTAATCTAATCTTAAATGTTGTATATAGCTTTTTGTTAATTGTATGACATTTGTTCTTGCCATGAAGATAGCCTTGTTGCTGACATGGCCTTAAATAATAATAATAAAAATAGTAATTTCATTGATTTAAATTTAAATGTAAAAATTAGAATATTTCTGGGAGTTTGTTACATTTTCCACTTAGGTTGTCTTTAAAAAAAAAAAGAAAAAAAAAGTCCCCAACATCTGTTTTGCCGTGGAACTGATGTTTTAGTCTGAATGTGTTGTTACAGAGCGGCAGGGTGACGCCCCCTCGCAGAGCTCCCTCCCCTGATGGTTTTTCCCCATATAGTCCAGAGGAGACCAACCGCAGGGTCAACAAGGTCATGAGAGCCCGCCTCTATCTTCTGCAGCAAATAGGACCCAATTCATTCTTGATTGGCGGAGACAGTCCTGACAATAAATTCCGGGTGTTCATTGGTCCACAGGTATGTCCCTATGTCAAATGTTTATTAGTCCTTAACAATGTACCAGTCAAAGAAAAACCCATATAAATAAATATGATATTGTTAAGTTGAAATGATGTATTACGTGAGAAGAAACACATAATAGAACTAGGCATTGAACTACAACAGCTAGTAGTAGGGCTGGGCGATATATCGCATGCGATTGTCACGCGCATTTCGTCAGTAAAGCCGGTTCCCTGATTACCGCCAAATCGCCATCACCTGCTTTCAAATGGAGCGGCATATAATAGACAGAACCGTAGATCACTGACAAACTACGCAATATCGCGTTCATATCGCAGATGAATCGCCTTCGATAATGAACGCGATATTGCATAGCTTGTCAGTGAACTACGGCTCTGTCTATTAAATGCCGCTCCATTTGAAAGCAGGTGATGGCGATTTAGCGGTAATCAGGGAACCGGCTTTACTGACGAAATGCGCGTGACAATCGCATTCGATATATCGCCCAGCCCTAGCTAGTAGGCAATTGGTTGCCTGGGACAAACACATATTTTAGTGTTATACATCAGTACAGTAAAAAAAAGAGAACTGAGATTGTCAACCGATTTTATGGGTCAGAAGTGTGTTGGGACACCACAGGGAAAAGCATGTTTGGCCTGCCATTTACTGTGGTTAGTTTCTGTAAATCAAACTATGGTATTTGTTATGAAAATCGGTAGCCTAAAGGTAAAAAAACAAATGCCACTGTTGTAATAAACACTGTTGTGTTTCCTTACTGCCCAATATATTATATATACTTTAACATAATTGTGTCACTTACATAATATTTAGTTATTCCTCATAATGATTTCCATTGTGTTGTTTGTGATCAGACCTGTAGCTGTGGCCGAGGGACATTCTGCATCCACGTGCTCTTCGTCATGCTCAGAGTCTTCCAGCTGGAGCCATCAGACCCTCTACTGTGGCGCAAGACCCTCAAGAACTTTGAGGTGAGTTAACTGTAATCCAGCCAAAGCCCCACAGCAAACACTGTGCCATTCTTCACACTCAGAGTACATTGATGGTTTGATTTATTTTAGGTGGAGAGCTTGTTTCAGAAGTATCACAATCGCCGCAGCTCACGCATCAAAGCTCCCTCCCGTAGCACCATCCAGAAGTTTGTGTCCCGCATGTCCAACTCTCACACGTCATGTACCTCCAGTGCCTCCCCATCCAGCAATGAAAGCAGGTTTGTAATCCTCGAGAGCCACTTATCTTGTGGAACTATGTGATGTTTTGCTATCCCTGACTGGATCTTGTGAGTTTTGTTTTTTTTTAATTTTGTTTAGTTTTTTTCTTGTCCTATCGTCCATTGTTTTAGGGCTGCCACTGAATTTAAAATTTGCACTTTGAATCTGGTTTTAAAAAAGTTTTACATTTTCAGGCCCCCAAAATGGCGTTGTCGAGTAAATGAATGGCCAAAATACATACGTTTTCTGTTTTTAGTTGAAAACGGTGTTATGTATACAACCCCTTACATTTCAAGCATCTTCATTATTAACTTATATGAGCAATTGAGCAAAAACATTTAATCTGAATTAATAGTTTATTGCTATTATGGCATCTTACTCTATCTCTTACCTTATCCGTATTACGTCATGAGCTGACTGGGTGAGCCAAGTTTATGAACCCTAAATAGGTGGTGGTGTTGCGTAAGTGTGCACAGTGATGTTGATGCTGTGTGAAACTGTGTGAAGTCAGTACGTTTTAGAATGTCAGAACAATTAATGTTTGCGTTCTAAAAATGTTATGGTTTGTTTTCATGGTACAATCTCAAAAGAAAAAATTGATTCTTCATATGATCCATTTGAAACAAAGTAGATTTTTCTCTGTGTCACTGCCCACATGTCTTAGTAACTTTTAAAACTGTATCTGTGTGACTTCTCTTGTGACCAGTATGAAGGATGAGGAGGAGCAGATGTGTCCTATCTGTCTATTGGACATGCTAGATGAGGAAAGTCTGACGGTGTGTGAAGAGGGCTGCAGAAACAAACTCCACCATCACTGCATGTCTATATGTAAGTACCAAGAAAAAATATCAATGCTCATATCCCAGATTATCCTACATCACCTACTATGATATTTAGAGTAGTCAACAGAAACTAGAATTGACTTCTGAATCTGTCCACATCAAAGGAGGGAGACTTTGAGAGACTTTTTTGTCTTTTTTTTTTCAGCTAGCCTAGTGCTCTAAATATAAACTAGGCCTTTAGGTGCCACATATTTGTTTGCATCAAATCTATGTCTGCTAATAAAAACACAAGCTACGCTTACATGGACACCTTTTCTTTCAGTTGATGAATCCGAACCTAGTGTTTACATGAACGCTAAATAAAGTGATCAGGTTGATGTGCGCATTTGTCACAAGCTTTCCGCTGTTTGCTCATACTAACCATTTTCCTTTTCTTTGTTTTAAAGAGCAGACTTAAAGGAACACTCCACTTTTTTTGAAAATAGGCTCCTTTTCCAACTCCCCTAGAGTTAATCAGTTGAGTTTTACCGTTTTCGAATCCATTCAGCCGATCTCCGGGCCTGGCGGTACCACTTTTAGCATAGTTCCTATATGATATGCTTACTTATAGTTATAGTTCCTAGCCATATCGGCCAAGAAAATCGCAACTTTTAATTTTCCATCGGTCTTAGTACACGATGTTAATACAGAAGAGTCAAGTTTTAAATAGGAAAAATATCGAAACTCTTTGGTCATTTTTGAGCGAGATGCTGATCTCTAATCAGATCCAATGAACTATGCTAAGCTATGCTAAAAATGGTACTGCCAGACCCGGAGATCAGCTGAATGGATTAGAAAACGGTAAAACTCAACTGTTTAACTCTAGGGGAGTTCGAAAATGAGTCTATTTTCAAAAAAAGTGGAGTGTTCCTTTAATATTCATCTGTTTTCAGGCCTAATTGGGAAACGACACATGAAGTTTTGTGCTGTGCTGCTTATATTTATCAACCAGTAAAAATGCTCCTTCACGCACCTAAAATGAGATGTCTTTGCCTGAGAGTCTGAAGATGAGACTGATGGGTCTTTGTCTTTGCAGCACCTCACAGACAATGAGTGGAAGGAGAAATTTAGACTGACACGACACTATATTACACTATATTCGACAAAAACAGCTCGTTCCATGCGTCATTACGCCATCTCTACATCATTGCACTTGCGCAGTACTTTCCAGTTTCGGTTTTCAGTCTGATCAAGTGTTTACATGTCGTCTCCATATGATTAGAAAAGGTTTAAACCACCCCTTACAATCCGAATGAAATTTCCATCAGATTTGGCCAATTCATTCCGATTGACATGGTTACATGTGATTTTTATATTCCGACTGTGCTACTAGTTAGATTACAAACAGATTATTAAGGTCCATGTAAACACAGCTATTAATATGGCAGTATATATATATATAAAGATAAAAAAAGGCTTTAGAAGATTTTTAAACGTTCTTTCTCAGTTTTGCAAATTTGAAATGCTCATTCATTCTCAATTACAGAGCTCTTCAAATGATCTCCACCATGCTAAAAACACTAAAAACAGCCAACTATCAGATATTGTGGCTGACTGACAAATGAAAATAAAAATGCTGCAGGAATAATGCAGAAGGAATACAAAATTGTGTACCCCCTTAGGAAGTAAATAGGCTAAATATTGCACAAATCTGTCATAATACCTACAAAAGACAGATTACATGTAATAACAGGAAGTTTGCTTACAGGAGACGATTTGAAGTCTTACTAGCTGTTTGTTGGAGTGTCCTTGACCCATTTTTAGCCCTATATCTCCTGACAGCCTTCGTGTAATGATGAGTTTTGTGAACATCTCTTGTGTCCTGTTTTTTTTTTTCCAGGGGCCGAGGAGTGCCGGAGAAATCACGATACATTAATCTGCCCTCTGTGTAGAGCCAAGTGGAAGTCTCATGATTTTTACAGGTAAAGATGTAGAAGTCAAGTCACCTTTTATTTATATAGTGCTTTTTACAATGTAGATTGTTTCAAAGCAGCTTTACAGTGATAACAGGAAAATAATGTAACAAAGTATGTTTTGTCTGTATAACAGCTCTAGAAGAAAATTGTCACTGTCCAGCTTAAGTATGTTCAGTATTGATTCTTTTCCATTGTAAAATCATCAGTTCAGTTCTCATACAATGGTATCAATGCAGGCAGATTAGTAATATTGTTGAATAATAGGTGTCCCCAACTAAGCAAGCCAGAGGCGGCAGTGTGATTAAAAGCCTGGAGAATTCAACAGTTCATGAAAGCTTCAGTTACAGATGTTTTATGACTAACACACCCATAGGAAGAGAGTCCTACATAAACACAAGGCAGGCAGATGCTAACGGGACCCAACAAGCCCTAACACAGATGTAGGTTAAGAATGCTGCCGTCATCAAACCTAATATGTCAGAGCAGCAGACGGCAGTAACTGATGAAGCTGGCAAGCTCTCAGCTCAAACTCAGGGCTGATGATTGTGCTGCGAAACAGCAGGATACTTCAGATGAAGTCATGTGTCTTCATTCAGGACATATGCCTGTGGGATTTCTCCTGTTTGTATTTGCTTTTAGGATTTGAGACTGAGATGAGGTCATATAGAGGTCAGGGTAGGCAGATGTAGAACTCCTTTCTGGTGGTTAGGTAAGCGAGACAGCCCGGCACCAGCCATGTTTGTGTGTCTGCCCGGGATTGACATGTTAGCGGCTTGTCTGTTTTTGGTGACTTCCAAATCCCCGCAAACCATCCAGAGATTTGCCCCACACACAGTGATTCCCGAAATCAAACCCTGCTGTTTCTTCTTTAGGAAACTGCAATTATTCTAATTTCATAAAGTAAATCCCCTCCATTTGTCTTAGCTGAATGTAAGATGGCATGACTTTTGAGAGGTAGGTCTTACCATCTCCGCTTATGAGAACACAAACCACGGGTTTGGTTTGTTGCCTTTTGTGAAGTTTTTGTGAGCTATTAGACCATGCATGTGTTTTGCTGTGTTATGAGACACAAAGGCAGCTATTAGTATAAACTGTCATCTGCAGTCAGTCTCCACTGCAGTGAAAAGAACAGGTTTAGTTTTTACCACGGGGTAAAAACATCGCCTGCCATGCATTGGCCAGTATTTCGGTACCCAAGGCTCAAAATACTGTTGTTACAATAGTTTTATTTTTTGATTTTATTTTTTAATTTTTTTTTATAAATACCACAAAGATGGTAGTACTGTAACTGATGCTATTATATACATTTTTGGTAACTTTGTAGTTTCTTATCAATTTAATGCATTCTTTCTTAGTAAACGTATTAATTAAAAAATTATAATGTTTTGAATAGTAGTCTACAGTGGATGTTGCCTTAAAGAGCTTTGTCTTTCTGTTTTTGTGTGTGTAGTTATGAGGCATCATCTACAGTGGAAAGCACAACAAACCGCTCCCAAACGGTTTCTACTTCTTCGTCATCTTCATCTCTTCAGGCTGAGAGCTCTAGGGCGGGGCAGGAGGGCGACTTCTCTCTTCCACAGTATGGAGTGCAGCACATCCCCCAGACATACACAGAGCTCGCCGAACCCTGGATCAAGGTGCGCTCAACTTGAATACACAAAGACAAAGATATAAAGATGCAATCAGTGTATCAGGTCTTCAGACAAAACTCATTAAAGTGACCATTCATGAACAAAAAGTACATGGCTTTCATTCTATTTATGTAGAATTTGACAGGACGATCATTCCTTGGATAATCAGGCTCTAATTGTGGTTCACTGGAGCCAAAAAGCCTTAGAAATAGCTTTGTAACATTTTTCAAACTGATAAACTTCAACTTTTTTGCAAAGGTCTTCAGAAGACCTTATTTTCTTTCCTTTGTGTCATGATGTGCTATAATCTTAAAGGGATAGTCCACCTAAAAAAATGAAGATACTGACTTACATTGTTTCAAACTTGTATGACTTTCTTTCGTCTATGAAACACAGAAAAGATATTTTGAAGAATTTTGGTAAACAAACAGTTTTGGTTCCCACTGAATGTCAAAATAATGTCATTGGGAACTGAAACTCTTTTGTTACCAACATTCTTCAGGATAGCATGTATTGTGTTCTGTAGAAGAAAGTCATACAGGTATGGAAGAACATGAGAGTGAGTAAATAATGACTGAACTTTAATTTTTTTAGTGAACCAAGCCTTTTAAAAATGTGCAGAACAGAATAGATTTAAATATCGCCCATCAATATCATAAAAATTATTGTTGGCTGTAATCAGTATTCATCAGTATTCATCAGTAAATTCATCAGTATTCATATATCACTATATTTTAAAGAATCTCACATAAACTGACATATTCTCCATCTAAATTGTCATTACTGCAATGCAAAAAAAAAAATTTAAGTGCAGCCGTAAGTATACAGTGGTTACGGAAAGTATTCAGACCCCCTTAAATTTTTCACTCTTTGTTATATTGCAGCCATTTGCTAAAATCATTTAAGTTAATTTTTTTTCCTCATTAATGTTTAATTAACACAGAATTGTTGACATTTCTGCAGATTTGTTTAAAAAAAAGAAAAACTGAAATATCACATGGTCCTAAGTATTCAGACCCTTTGCTCAGTATTTAGTAGAAGCACCCTTTTGATCTAATACAGCCATGAGTCTTTTTGGGAAAGATGAAACAAGTTTTTCACACCTGGATTTGGGGATCTTCTGCCATTCCTCCTTGCAGATCCTCTCCAGTTCTGTCAGGTTGGATGGTAAACGTTGGTGGACAGCCATTTTTAGGTCTCTCCAGAGATGCTCAATTGGGTTTAAGTCAGGGCTCTGGCTGGGCCATTCAAGAACAGTCACGGAGTTGTTGTGAAGCCACTCCTTCGTTATTTTAGCTGTGTGCTTAGGGTCATTGTCTTGTTGGAAGGTAAACCTTCGGCCCAGTCTGAGGTCCTGAGCACTCTGGAGAAGGTTTTCGTCCAGGATATCCCTGTACTTGGCCGCATTCATCTTTCCCTTGATTGCAACCAGTCGTCCTGTCCCTGCAGCTGAAAAACACCCCCACAGCATGATGCTGCCACCACCATGCTTCACTGTTGGGACTGTATTGGACAGGTGATGAGCAGTGCCTGGTTTTCTCCACACATACCGCTTAGAATTAAGGCCAAAAAGTTCTATCTTGGTCTCATCAGACCAGAGATTCTTATTTCTCACCATCTTGGCAAACTCCATGCGGGCTTTCATGTGTCTTGCACTGAGGAGAGGCTTCCGTCGGGCCACTCTGCCATAAAGCCCCAACTGGTGGAGGGCTGCAGTGATGGTTGACTTTCTACAACTTTCTCCCATCTCCCGACTGCATCTCTGGAGCTCAGCCACAGGGATCTTTGGGTTCTTCTTTACCTCTCTCACCAAGGCTCTTCTCCCCCGATAGCTCAGTTTGGCCGGACGGCCAGCTCTAGGAAGGGTTCTGGTCATCCCAAACGTCTTCCATTTAAGGATTATGGAGGCCACTGTGCTCTTAGGAACCTTAAGTGCAGCAGAAATTTTTTTGTAACCTTGGCCAGATCTGTGCCTTGCCACAATTCTGTCTCTGAGCTCTTCAGGCAGTTCCTTTGACCTCATGATTCTCATTTGCTCTGACATGCACTGTGAGCTGTAAGGTCTTATATAGACAGGTGTGTGGCTTTCCTAATCAAGTCCAATCAGTATAATCAAACACAGCTGGACTCAAATGAAGGTGTAGAACCATCTCAAGGATGATCAGAAGAAATGGACAGCACCTGAGTTAAATATATGAGTGTCACAGCAAAGGGTCTGAATACTTAGGACCATGTGATATTTCAGTTTTTCTTTTTTAATAAATCTGCAAAAATGTCAACAATTCTGTGTTTTTCTGTCAATATGGGGTGCTATGTGTACATTGAGGAAAAAAAATTTTACTTAAATGATTTTAGCAATTGGCTGCAATATAACAAAGAGTGAAAAATGTAAGGGGGTCTGAATACTTTCCATACACACTGTACATCATGGTAGTATTCTTTTACATTTAATTTATAAAGATTTTATTAAAATCGAAAATGTCACAATGTAAGAAATCTTACTATTGTTTCGATTTTATTTTTTATTTCAGGAAAAAATATGACCTTGCTGTTTTGTAATGTTATATTAACTGACGTAAACATGCTCTTCATGGTTTTGTGTGTTCATGCTCCCTCTCAGGTGTTTGGTTTGGAGCTGGTAGGCTGTCTCTTTTCCCGGAACTGGAACATCAGGGAAATGGCCCTTCGGCGGCTGTCACATGACGTGAGCGGAGCCCTCCTGTTGGCCAACGGCGAGCATTCATTGGCTGGGGCGGGGGCGGGGCTGGGCACAGCTGCTGGGAAGGTCTCCGGAGACGTGGTGGTGGAGTCCTGCTGTAGTGTGCTCTCCATGGTCTGTGCAGACCCAGTCTACAAAGTCTATGTGGCAGCACTGGTGAGATGCTTTACCTCTGTCTTAAAAACACTTTTAAGGCACTTTAATAATACTGTCTGTTGTATGTTATCTGTTAGACATGACAATGAATAAGTGCTCAGGGGTGTGCGTTATCACGATTTTTGATTGTGGATCGTCCACGATCTGCTTATGAAGAAATATTGCAGTATCGTGCTAGTGCATTCTATCAGTTGCAGTTCTAGTGCCTCCGTCTCAACATACTTTTACAATGTAATGTACTTTCACATCACATTTTAACGCAGCGGTAGAGTAATATTCACAGGACACTTACATTCACAAAAGTTCATTATTTTTATGTGCTTTAAAGCCTTGCAGGTTAAACATATCATTCGCGTGCTGATGCGCTGTTCACCCGACGCGCACAGGTACTAAAAGCCTGTCAAATGGTGCCTGATTACTAAGTTATCTTTCGAGTCTGATTGCTCTAATACTGTCAAATATACACAAAGTTTACATAAACACAGTTGGTTATGTCTAAAGTGAAAGTAAACATTTGAGAGAACTGGATGCGTGGCTGTATATATGCGCAGGTCTTTAATGTGACAGTGCAGCCTAAAATGCTGCCGCTTGTATAGTTGTCCCTAACTATCCCTAACTTTTAGGGATGCACCGATACCATTTTTTTTAAGAATCGAGTACGAGTACCGATACTTTTTTCCTAGTACTCGCCGATATCGATACCGATGCCTATACATTTTTCTTTTTTCTTTTTTTTTTGATGATGCAGTTTTCTAAGCACAACACAGTGAGACTAATGAATGTAGGACAGCTTCTTTATTATTACTCTAATGAAAAAGTAATAATTTTTATGTGCTTGTTACAAACTTAAAGAACAAAAATTTCACAGTGTCCAATAACCTTCAAAGGGCATAATTACCAATATATATATAATTTTTGTTAAATAAAAAGAAATTTACAAACAATACAACAAATACTATAGAGATAAAAACAAAATAAACTTGTTATTCAGATACAGTGTTTATTTACCATGTATACATTTATTTAGCATCTTTTGTTTTATTAACATTAATGACAAATATAGGCTACGGTCCCTTTAAGACCGAATCCATGGATACTGACACACATTCTGTTTTCAGCCAAATGTTTACATCCACTTAAGCCATAACCGACTGTATTTACGTGAGATACTCCACACGATGGACATTTTGACAACTATGTGTGCATTTGACCATTCAGGCGTGAGGAGAACTGATTGTGCGCTGTCTGAGAAAACTGGGATCGCCCGCAAGAAAGAGAGAGAGCTCGTGCAAGAAAGAGAGCGCTTCTGGTCTGTGTCATTCAGCGCGATTCCGCCTATCCCGCCTTCACTAATCAATAACGAAAGCATGTAGTTCGCAATGTGTGTGTTGTCATCATTCATTTTGAAGTATTTCCACACCTCTGAGGCTGACATTGTGTCTCTGTGCACTGTCAGTTACGTCACGCAAGGTATCGGTCTTTGGTATCGGGATTATCTTTACGAGTACAAGTACACGAGCTTGGTATCGGGCCCGATACCGATGCTAGCATCGGTACTCAATTCTGATTCTTGAATTGCACCATCTAGTGGTCTGTTAGTACACGACAACCACAACAACTGATAACAGACCGCTCTGGCGGTAATCATCTTGAGGTTGTAAAATGTCAAATTAATATTTTGTTCAATTATTTACTTATGTGGCAAGTAGCTGCATAATAAGCGGGATAATTTTGCAGTGGAGTCTTGTATCACCCTGAAGAGGTTTCTTTTGCATAACAAACTGCTGACTGTACACTATCCCTTAGCCTTGCCGTGCCCCCCAGTTTGGGAACCACTGGTCTAGTGTTTTGCACATGTGCATGTTGAGCCTTGCTNTTTGGGAACCACTGGGTTACATGCATGTTTTTTTAGGTCACTTAAGCACTAGTATGTGAAGCAAAGGTCTTCAAATACTACAGTCCTTATGTCCAAGTGTAATGCATTCAGAATGGTGAAATGCCGTGAACTTATTTAACCACTGTTTCACATGCCTGACCCACTGCTATTATCATGTGAACACTTCAGTCACATGAAGTGTTCACAGCGTGTGATGCTACTGTTAAGATCATATGAACGAGAGATTGTGGCACAGCAGAAGGAAGTTGCACAATACTGCACCAACCAGGAGCTCCTACAGTCATCAGGGCAGGTTAAACTGAGACTAGAGAATTGGGTCATAATATTGGCTTGATGGCCTTAGTCATTTCATTTGGGACTTCACGTTTCTTCTTTGAACTGTTATCTTCATTCACACCACAATTCAGATTTTCTGCTCAAATGAGAATGACCTGGTCCGAACTGGTGATGCTCCTTAACTGAGCCGCATTCAGAGAAGCCCTACCCGATAGAATACAGTCCAGTTTTTTGTAAATTGAGGAAAATGTGATCACTTCCCTGGTCTACTGTTTTGAGTGTCCTTCATTCCTTCATTACGCCAAGGCCACATCCAAATTAGACTGGGCGATATAGCTAAAAATCTCTATTTTTCCACAGTAAAGTTTACTGCAAAATAATCAAGATAATATAAATAATCTAGGCATATTACCACTTACTGCTTTTTACTGAATGAACACAAAAGGAATATTTAATCTTTTTTTCTTTTTCTTTTTTTTTTTCTTTTTTATTATATAGGTACCACTATAAAAATATAAAGAATTATTTTAACAAAAAATGTGTGGTTGTCACAACAAAACAAGTTCTTTGAAGAACAAAGAAACAAATTACACATTACATAAAACAAGTGGCAGTTCTTTTAATCTGCATTTACAATCCAAAACTTGAAGCACAGATCTATTTTAACATGCTGCATGAGCATAAAGAACACAATGAACCTTGCAGTCAATAGTAATTGGCTTTTAGAGCAGTGTTGAGTGGATTCTGTGTACCTTAAACATCTCTGATTGACCATTGTGTTCATGCGATCAACAGACATGTCTGTGAGTGGCTGCAATGCTCAACTCTTCAAAAACACTTAAAGGTACACTATATAATTTTTTTTTCAAAATTTACAAAATAAATTCAATACATCAATCCTTCTTCCAAAACGTGTTTTCGTATTACCCTGATTCACTATAGTAAGGCTATTATAATATTATAGGGCAGTTGTGGCCTAATGGTTAGAGAGTTGGACTTATAACCCGAAGGTCACGGTCTCAGTACTGGCAGGAAATGTAGGTGGGGGGAGTGAATGAACAGCGCTCTCTTCCACTCTCATTACCCACAACTGAGGTGCCCTTGAGCAAGGAAACTAACCTCCAATCGCTCCCCGGGCACCACAACAAAAAAGCTTGTAATAAAACCAGAATCAACATTGGCTTGGCTTTTCGAAGATGGCGAGAACTGAGGGATTTGAAATGTTGTAAAAGCGACTCGGAGAGGGCTTTTATTACTCAAAAGGTGAGAATTGAACAGATAAATTGCCATATGTAGCTCTCTAACAGAGTTCATTGTAAAGCCTTATCTATTGTGAATTTCATTATGGTTGTTGTAGCACTGTGCTGGAATTTTTCAAGGAACCGCCATGTCTATTAATGGGTAAAGTTGCAGAAACATCTTCAGCTAGTCAGCTCCTTTCCATCTAAACTGGTAACTGATAATCATATTCATCTGCACAGTCACGCAGAGCCGAAGCACAGCAATGTTCTTCCACAAAATGCATGCAGTTTTGTTTTTTTAACTGCTAGATACCCAAAAGTTACATAGTGTACCTTTTTAAATAGAAAACATTGACTCTTTTCACAGAGTACTTACACAAATACTCATTCCCTAATTTTATATTGCAAGCAAAATGATGCAATAATACCAGAAAAATGCAATAATATTAGTAATATTTGATCACCCAGCCCTATACCTATAGACTGCTCTGTCAATAAAAATGACAAAAATCCCAATAAATAAAACAGAAATAAAGCAAAATACCATTTCATGGCCCTTAATACTTTTCACTTGCCATTGTCTGCAAAAACCTCTTCAGTGAATACATTGTCTAGGTATTTCTTTTCCTTTTGTCAACTTTGATCTGAGGTTATCTGAACCAGGCCAGAGTACTAAAGTGCAACAAACCACGCTGGCTAGTTTTAAAGTTCACTTCAAACCAGGAAGTCTGGAAGCAGCAGGGATCCTGAGACTGAAGCTGGAAAAGAAAGGTTTCCCTTTTTTCTTTCTCTCACAACCTATTTCTCTTCCTTTTAAAACAAAAAACAAACAAAACAATAGCTCTTGCTGCTTGGACTTCTGGGATGGTGTCTTTCCCTCAGGCTCTGTGCTCCAGTGAGCCGCCTTTATGAAAACAACAAGCGTTTTGTCCGTTCGGGGCTTTCCAGCAGTTTTCCTATATTCTTCGAACACGCACCAGAAAGAGGGCTGCCTCTATGAACTAAAAATACTACAGACAAAAGCTTTCAGGATGTTACCTTGTGTTAGACTGCTCTATAAACACTGCATTGTAGTGAAGTTGGGTAGCGGTCTGGCTGATCTAAAGTCTGCTTGTGAGCTAAATGTGGCAGTTTAGATGTCATAATGTTTCACTATTTATACTTGATGTGGAGTTATTTTTTTGCATGCAGAGGAGCATTGTTTTGTACTTTTGTGTGTGTGTGTATGTGTGTCGGCGAATGCGTGTTTGTTTTCGGTAGGGGAGTGTATGGTGGGTTAATCAATGCTGGGCCGCGCTCCAGTGCACTGTGCTATCAGTCACCACTCCCAGCTCTCTCTGGGAGTCAGGGTCAGGGTGAACTCTTTCTCACACACGCACACGCACACAAACAGACACTGTGTTAATGTACTGTACTCCAGTGATTCTCAACCTGCGGATCGCAGGGGTGTTAAAATTAATAAAATCAACTAATCATATACTTGTTTGTGTAGATAGGCTAGTAAAATAAAACTTTAAAATGGAGAAAACACATTCAATTTATTTTGCTGTTGACATCGGAGGCTGTACATCCAACGAAACTCAGTCACTTTATAGAGGCTAGCAATGTTATGCAGATGCCAGATGACTTTTGGAAAGTAAACAATTTTGGTACTATATTTGGCCATCACATGATACCCAGTGTTGGGATGCATGATGATTTTTTTGTGCTTTAAAATGTTTTTTATGCTGCTATTGCTGTTTTTTTTAATAAAAGCATTGTTTGCTTTGCTTGTTTGTAGCACAAATTCACCAAAAATGTTATATATCAATATGAAATTAAATTTAAATGACAACAATAATAATAATATATCAATAGTATTATAAAAAAATATTTTATTTTGGTTGCTATTGTTATTACTACTAAATATTATTTTTCTATTTATTATTA
>RJVU01029436.1:8426540-8440059 GCA_003731715.1 Anabarilius grahami
GTGAAGTAAAAAAAAAAATATAAATATATATATATATTATATGAAAAATATGAAATGTATTTTTAGAGTACAACTAAATTTCCAATAGTAATATATATTATTCATATTTATTCCAATATTAATATTTATCGCTTAACAGTCAAGCTTTTATTTTGGAGGAATACTCTTAAAAGCTTATCTTTTGTTGACAACAAGCACTTTCAGGCCTGGTTTCACAGGTCTTAGATTAAGCAAGGATTAGGCCAGGTCAATTAGGACATTTTAGTAGCTTTTATAAATATGCTTTTTAAAAAAACATAACTGGTGTCCATTTTAAGACAACACAATGCCACTAACATATTTTAAGATATGTCAGTGCAAATTTGCTTTCAGTTAAGACATCTTAAACATGCATTTTAGTCTTCATTAAATGGATATTTCAGTTAATCATGCAGCCCTCTTTGGGTCCTAAATCAAGACTGTCTGAGAACCCGTCTTGTGCTCAACACAGGACTAGAGAATCCACAACACAAGACATAGTCCTGAATTTGGCAACATTGTTTGTGCTTTTGTATAGATCTGTATTAAGAGTCGATCTTTGTGGTTTGTTTCAGAAAACTCTGCGAGCGATGCTTGTCTACACCCCCTGTCACTCTGTGTCAGAGCGGACTCGATTACAGCAGCTACTGCGGCCCGTGGTGGAAACCATACTGGTCAAGTGTGCAGATGCTAACAGGTACAACTTAACAACATATCTGAATGGGCTAGTTCGTCATGCATAGTGGATAAATGAGTTGCCTTGATGTTATTGATGGTGATTTGACTTGATCCAGGATTCCTCTATTATTCAAAGCTAGCAAAAAAGGAATGATCACAATCAGAAGATCTGGTATACATAATTTCATATCTCAGGCTGTCATAAAGTTAACAGGCTATCGCCACCTAGTGGACAGGCACTGTAACAAACTCAAATGATTGCTGCTGGTTGTTAAAGAGTGATGATTTTGTCATTTTGTTTGAAAGAGTAGTCGGTATGAAATCAGATGTTGCTCACAACTCCCTGATCTTATTGTGAATGATTCATTGGTGCATATTATTTTAAAGTAAACAATCTTTCATCAGTATGTAGTAACTGAAACCTTTTTGCGGACATCCTCTTTTCCTCATCCAATCAATTCTTGATGGATAATCACGTGTTTGTCTTGTTTGCTCAGAAATACCTCACATTTTCCTGTTGACTTTCAATGTTCTTTTGAAGTGGGTTTGCTAAGTGTACATGTTTGTCTTTTTGTGCTCATAGTCGCACCAGTCAGCTGTCTGTGTCCACTCTACTGGAGCTGTGCAAAGGTCAAATGGGGGAACTTGCGGTGGGCAAAGAAATCCTCAAAGCAGGTACAAATTTGTAATCATCAAATCTATGTCATAATGAAATTATCCTATGGTTAATATTTCGTGAAGCCTCCATGCATCAGTTAAACTTAAAGGTTTAGTGCACCCAAAAAATGTATTATTAATTACTCATTCTCATGTAGTTCCAAACTTGTAAGACTTTCGTTCATCTTTGGAACACAAATGACGACCTTTTTGGTTAAATCTGAGAGCTCCATAGACTGCTAAACAACTGACACTTCGACGCTTCAAAAAGTTCATAAAGAGTTCGTAAAACTTATCCATATGAATTGTGGTTTAGTCCAAATTTTCTGAAGAGCTTTATATGATGAACAGGTTGAATTTTGGCTTTTATTCACATAAACATTAATCAAGTCGCACACCATTTGTGGTAAACGGAAGCTCAAGCATGTTTGCTTGATGTGTGAGAACCAATGAGGTTCATTCTCTTGTTACGCTGCACGTTTGAACTTCTGCAAGAGGTTTGTTCTCACGTGTCTGGCAGGTTCAGTTAAGCTTCTGTTTATGTTAACTAATCAATGTTTATATGTGAATAAAAGGCCAATTTAGTTTTTTGTGGCTGTCAGTGTACAAGAAAAGCACCATAAAAGTAGTCCATTTGACTGCATTATATTCCGTGTTGTTTGAAGTTATTTGTTATTTACTATAAACTATGCACTTATACTATGCATTAGGTACTCAACTGTCAAGTGCAGGGGTACAAAGCTCACCTCATGCGGGCCACAGCCCTGCAGAGTTTAGTTCCAACACTTCTCCAACACACATTCCTGTAGTTTTCAAATAAGCCTGAAGTGCTTGATTGGGGTTGAAGCTAGAATTTTGCACCCCTGGTCTAGTGTATTTTGTCATCCATCATTGAAGCCTCTTTCCGTACACTATAAGGAAAGCTGTCACAGAGTGCATTAAGTGTCAAACATTCCCCACTTCATTTTTCAACACCCTACTCTACCCTACCCTACTTTTGAACACCCCACTCACTTTATACTAGAAAATGGCATAGAATAGAGCATAAGTACAAGATTTGGGATGCACCTATACTTTAGCTTTGTGTGAGGAACAGGAAGCTTACACTGTTATTGACTCATAAACTAACTTTTTTTTAATATTTGTTTGCTTTTCAATAGAAACATGTGTTCATCTATGATTTTCCATTAGGCTCTATTGGTATTGGTGGAGTTGACTATGTCCTGAATTGTATCCTGGGCTCTAAAACGGAGGCCAATAACTGGCAAGCACTGCTGGGTCGGCTGTGTCTGATCGACAGGCTCTTACTGGAGTTTCCCGCTGAATTCTACCCTCATATTGTGTCAGGTGGAGACTGCAACCAGGCCCAAAACATTGTGGAGAGGTACAGAAATGCTTGCTAATCTTGCTGATCTTCTGTTCTCGATTTATGAAATATGAACATGTATAAAAGTTTAGCATTTTTGCAACCCTTTAAACAATTTTTAGTATGTTTGTGTGATGTCATTATTTTCTTGTGATACGATTTAAATAAGCATAAAATTGTACAGTTAAAAAAATGAATGCCAGAACAAGTACCAGGATTATAGATTTAACCTAGGATCATTTCTTTTATATGTAAGCAAAATGGACATTACAACTTTACCCATCACTCAGTAAGAGCTTGCCAAGTTGGTATCTGTTTATTTTTTTCTTCTACTCTTGAGCAAAATTCTTCTGGGAAGAAGAATTTATTGAAAGTGGTAGTGTAACATAGCGGTTGATTCTTTCATGTCTCATCCTTCTTAAAAAATTAGCCCAAGGTTCTGTCTGTGCAACCAGACCTTTACGTCTGGTAACAAATTAAATTTAGGTCACACCTTTGCAGACACTGATACAATTGATTACATTACAGACCCCATTTAGAGCAGGCATTAAGACATTTTGGGTGTTTTACCATGGTTGCAATCAAAACATAGCTCAACATTCATTCAGTTTTTGATAATTGAAACCGATTTAAAAAGGAAAGGTAAGTTCTTTGCTGTATCGTCATGGGTTTTAACTCCATTATTTTGCCTTTGTAGGTACCAGAAGCTGCTGCCTCTTCTAAGTTTCGCTCTGCAGTCCATCGATAACTCTCACTCCATGGTGGGTAAGCTTTCCCGTCGCGTCTTCCTGAGCGCTGCCCGTATGGTAGCTCGTGTGCCTCATGTCTTCGTTAAGCTACTGGACATGCTCAACGTCACCAGTTCTACTCACTACGCCCGCATGCGCCGACGTCTTCTGGCCATCGCTGAGGAGATGGACATCCTGGAAGCCATCCATCTGGGACTAGATGACCTACAGACTGGGCACAGTTCGCACTCCAATGCTTTCCTCGAGCCCACAGCCCCCCATAACTCCCCATGTACGACTGAAAGGAACTCTCCCACCCATGGTCTACAGCAGCCGACTGCCAAGGTGGCGCTTTCAGGTCAAGCCAGTTCAACTCCTGTAGATGATATAACAGAGCGACTCTCAAACATCGTCACAAGCCCTGCTGAATTTCCAAAGCCCCCCGTTCAGGCCCGAAACAGACCTATGAGTCAATGTTTGAACTCCCCCTCATCCAGTCAACCCCCGAGCCTTCCTTCTCTGTCCATGGCCAATGCCTCAGCCTTCCCTCCAGAAAGCCCCAAAGCCCTGCCACAGAGTTTTATGCCCAACAAAAACGCCCAGTCCTCACTGAGTGCCCAGCGCAAGTTGCCACTGCAGAAAGGATTAAGTGGAGGTGTCTGTAGTGGTAAGGAGCCGGAGAAACTGCCCTCCCCTGTGTTTACCCAAGCTCGGCCACTGCCCTCGAGTCAGATCCACTGGCCCAGACCCTCTCGACCCTCTCCTACTGCCTCATCTGACGGAGCTAAAGCTTTAAGCCCAGGGACAAAGAGCAACATGAAACTGGACCTTCAGGAGGTCAGGTCCAGAGACGACATGGGCTGTAGTGGCGGTTGTGCTCTCATCCCCAGTGAGGACACAGTCTTCACACCAGTAGAGGAGAAATTCCACGGTATAGATGCTTCGGCCGATCTCAGCTCCAGTATGGAGGACCTTTTGGAAGCCTCTATACCTGCAGCAGACAGCACAGTCACCTTCCAGTCCGAAGTGGCAGTGCTTTCACCAGAACAAACCAACACAAACGACGACACGTACAGCGAGGACATGACCAAGAACCAGAAGTGCAAGGAGAAGATGGAGGCTGAGGAAGAGGAGGCGTTGGCTGTAGTCATGGCAATGTCCGAGTCACAAGATGCCCTGCCTATCATCCCGCAGTTACAGGTGGAGAAAGGAGAGGACGTGATCATTATTCAGGTGGATGTAAGTGCATGACTAAATATTAATATCATAGTCAACTTTGCTCAAAAATAAGGGTGACTCCTGTACACTGTCAGAAACAACAGCTTGTCACTGGGGCAGTACCCTTAAAAGGACATCTTGGTACCTTTGCTACCTCAAAAAGGGTGCATATTAGTAGTTTAGAGTAGGAATATGTATCCTTAAGGTGCTATTATGAAATATGATACAATAAGGCAAGGTATGGTGTAAATAAGGTACAAAGATGTCCCATTAAGGGCACTGGCCCAGTGACAAGCTGTAGAAAGAGATTTGACACCACTAATATCTAGGTTTTAACCTTGCACAAATGCTTGTTTAATCATTCTGCCTTATGCAAGCACTGCTTGTGTATAATTTTAAGATCAAAAAGTTTGTTTGGCTTAATTTTTCCTTGCCTTTTTTCCTTTTCATGGTCAGACACCAGAGACTCTGCCTGGTCATACCAAAGCAAAGCAGCCATACAGGGAGGGCATGGAATGGCTAAAAGGGCAACAAATTGGCCTGGGTGCCTTTTCGTCATGTTACCAGGCTCAGGATGTTGGCACTGGTACTCTGATGGCTGTCAAACAGGTGAGAATATCTGTTACATACACCACCCGATACTTCACATGAGGATTTTCATCATGATTTTGTGATCTGTTGCACTGTCGTGTTCAGATTTCAAACCTTACCTTTACTGATCAGTCCTACTGTTCAGTCCTACTATAACTGTTGATGTCCACCATTTTTTTCAGACAAACGTTTGCTTTTTTTTCAAACACTTTATGGGGAATCTTTGTGTTTGGATAGTTGTAATGCAAATTATCTGAAAATGCTGAGAGATGATGTTGACTGGTCACTTATAACAGCAGTGGCAGTGATGACTGAACATGTACAGACAGATGACAGAACAGAACATACTATATACAGTACAGACATGATGCTTGATTGTGATTTAATTCTTCAGGTGACGTATGTGAGGAACACCTCCTCAGAGCAGGAGGAGGTGGTGGAGGCACTACGAGAGGAAATTCGCATGATGGGTCTCCTTAACCATCCAAACATCATCCGGATGCTGGGGGCAACCTGTGAGAAGAACAACTACAACCTTTTTGTTGAGTGGATGGCAGGTGGGTTGTCACAAACATGCAGAGAGTAAAGGTGTGGTCAAATAAGCGAAATTTCACGGACAAAACAGGTCCAGTATTATTTTCAAACCAAGCAGCTTTTCGTTGGCCAAGGTAGTGAATCTGTGCGACTTGAACTTGAAACTGTTGCAAAATCTGCACTTGTGTAAAATTCCCATTGGCTTGGATTCCTATTGAAATGTCTGGATTTCGTCCATTAGAATTTGCTGAACAAAAGTAAATGTAACTGCACCTTAAAGATAGTGGTCATGTTTGGATCTCACCAGGGTTGCCAGGAAGAAAAAAAAAATTCCAGCCCAAAGACTCAGAACCCACCAAAAATAAATTAAAACTAGCTCAATTTATATAACCAAATTACTTTAGCAACCATGTATGAATGAAAATGTTTTTCAAATTACATTGTAGTTTGTATGGGTGACTAAAGAATACACTAAAAGTTGTTAAATGTAAAATATTTTTTTCTCCATTTAACATTACCTTACAGTAGTGAAAGATGACTTCCCTTTCCCTCACGTCTTCCCTCAGGTAGATTGCAGGTTTTCATATGTGGCTGGATGGGCACATGCAAAATCCCTTTAAAACTAGGTGGCCATACAGCGTTTCTCTGCGTATACCCTAGACTACATTACTGCCTATACAGGACAAACAGGGTTTAATATGGAAAGCAACCTTGATGACTTTAACTTCAAATGCTTGTATCCATGCTTATGAATGAGTAATGGGACGATTCTGTATTATATGTAACGTTGGCAACCCTAGTTATGACTTATTAATAATAGCCTGCATACTCTTCTTTTCATTCACTCTAATTCTCTCCACATTCACCCTTTTTGTTTGCACTCAAGCATCAATGTGCAGTTTATCTGCAATTCCAAACTCAATTAAACCACTTTAAAATTCTGGAACTCACAATCTCCATCTCACCTCTCTTTCAGCAGTCCTTAGGTCGCCAGGCATTCTTTCTGAGGATCAATACACATTTGTAAAAGGGTCCAATTTAATTTGTGTCTACGGAATAACTTTTTTAACTGCATTTTCAAAATAGCAAAAAATAGCTGGAAAACATGACCTTGGCAACTCTGGATCTCACAATGCATTATTACAAGAGGTCCTTTTGGGTTTTAATTACTTTTTACCAGATCTGACCTGGTCTATAAAAGTCATACTTGAACTCCTCTGTCTTTCTCAGGTGGCTCTGTATCTCATCTCTTAAATAAGTATGGCGCCTTTAAGGAGAGTGTGGTCATCAACTACACCGAGCAGCTCCTACGAGGTCTCGCCTACCTCCACGAGAATCAGATCATACACCGTGACATCAAAGGTAAGCTACTGGAACATGGCTACAGAAAGCACTGCTATTGTCTCAAGCTGGGAGGAATGGTTTCCAGCCTACTCTTGTGTCCTTTTTTTTATGAATAAGGAAGGCATTGACTTTTTCAGTTCAGTTTTTTTTTGTGTGTGTGTTTTTAAAGCTCTGTTCCAAACCTAAACGGGTACCTACTGCCTACTGAGACAGCATCATACTGTAGGTGCGCTCCCAACTCTATTAGAAAGCAATGGAACTCTGTTTGTGTCATTTGGAGTTGTTGCCCAAGTATGACATTTAATTTCAGTTCTGGTACCTTAGATGGTAGCTCTCTACGTAGGCAGACAGCAAGGCAGCTCACTAGGTTGTGGAGCAGAGCTTTAGGATGTGTTCTCATATTTATGGTCTCCTTTAAACCGGTGTAGGTGCCAATCTGCTAATTGACAGCACAGGCCAGAGGTTGCGGATAGCTGATTTTGGTGCAGCAGCACGTTTGGCTTCAAAAGGCACGGGTGCAGGGGAGTTCCAGGGTCAGCTCCTGGGAACCATTGCCTTCATGGCTCCTGAGGTAAACATTTGAACCTAAAAATGCAAAACCTGCCTCTTCACTACATAAAATGTGTTGAGATGGAAGTGTTCACCCTGAAGTGTTTAAACAGGCCACTGTTTAACTTCTGTGTTCCTTGAGCGTCTGTGTTCAAGTCAGACACAATATCAAAACTCTTTTTTACTGCTTGCATTCAAATAGGACAGTATGTGGCAATGGCAACGTTTCTTTTGTTTGCAATAAATATTGATGTATTAAATGCAGACAGTACAGCCAAAATATACATCTGTTTGGTTTTAAACTGAGACACACACCAGTCACTTTTCTTGGGTCCATTTAATTCAACTACTTAAGGGAGATGTAGAGGTTAGCCTGCTCAGACTCTGCTTAAAGCTTTGGTGGTTTGGTTGGAAATTGAGAGACTGAGAGAAAAAGACCTTCCGAGACAAAAGAAAGCTTGTTCATTTTGAAGAGGTTTCAGTAATGAATACCCTGCCGAGGGAGGCAGGGCAAGCTGAACCGCTTCCTAATTAAACAGAGTTTGGGCACACAATAACAACAACGAATTAAGGGGTCAGCCAATTGTGGCTTCCTCAAAAGAACTGCAGTTTACTTTCATTTCAAGTTACTCAGAGATCTAAATCCACTTTGTCCTATTTTCCTGACTGGGCATGTAACTCTGAAGACTACACAGAGAGGTCACGAACACCCTACTGAAACCTAAAATGACAAATGGGACACAATATGATCTCATAGACTTAACGAACGGACACACACACACATGTGGCAGCCATCGTAAGTCCATAAAACCGTAAGTGCAAATCAAGTGTGGAACAGTGCCTTATTTTAAAATGTAAAAAAACACATGAAACTACCACCATAACTAGTAGATGGCAGCAGAGGAGCACTGATTGGCTCATTAGCCATTTCCACTCCCTTTTATATTGTTTTTTTCACAAGTTTTGAATTTATTTTTAGACATTATCAAATCACTATTATGAAATATAAAAAAATCTATTTTTTGTCTGTTTTTGTCACTTTTTGTACTGATGCAGGAAAAGTCACAAAGTGCGAGTGCAGAACTTGGTAAACTTGCGCTAAACAAAATAATTTAGCATTTTGAGATACTGAGTGGATTCTGACAACCGATAACTTAAACACTTCTGATCATTATTTTCAACAGAAATGCCTGTGATTTTGCTAAAAAAAAAAAAACTCAACACTGCAAAATTATGTTGTATACATATTTGCAGCGGTGTTGAACTCGCGACATAAATATAACAACCAGATCGCTTTAATTTACTTGCTTTTCTCTTTTATTAAACAATTACAAATTGTTACATAATAACTCAGTTAACTCTGTTAATCCTGCAAAAACAAAATTTTATATATATATATATAAATATAATTGACCTGACCAGGCAGCCATGGTATGGCAGCCGCCATAACCTGCCATACACCCCCACCACTCACAGTCAGAAGGTCCCCGGTTTGAGTCCCAGCTGAGTCAGGAAGCATTTCTGTGTGGAGCATGTTCTCCCCATGCTGGCGTGTTTCCTCCGGGTGCTCTGGGTTCCCCCACAGTCCAAAGATAGGCAGGTCTTGAATTGGAGATGTGGGGATGAGTGTACGCAATGGACCAAGACACTGGAATAGACTCCATCATGCCCACAACCCTACATGGGACAAGGAAAATGGATTGGATGGATGTTTGTTGACATTTTATTTCAGTGAACCATTTAAGACATCCTACACCAGGGGTCGACAATTAACTTTGGCATCGGGCCAAAAAAAAATTCCGCCACTATATGGTGGGCCAGAACATAGTCAGAGGATAATTGATATTGATAATAATAAGAAAATAAGAAATTAACTGATTAAAAACAAAATGCAATTAGAATTGCCTGTGACAGCTGTTACTCTGTGTTAAATCCTGAATGACAGTCATTAACAAAAAGCCACATTTGTGTGGCGGTGTATAAAGCAGAGTAGTGACGCATAACCTGCTGCAACAACACACAGATGTGGGAGATGCAGAATGGATAAAAATAACTCAAAAAACAAAACAAAAGAGTAAATAAGCTATTAATAAGCTATTAATGGCATGTTTGAGTCATGCTCTTAATGAACTCTTTTATTTCCTCTTTCCATATTGTGAATAATAATTGTGTATCAATTTAATTTGCTTGTTACTCAGTAGAGCCTAATGACACTATCAAAGAGTCTAAAAAGGAAAGTTGACAGCGAAAATAGGGCATACAAAGAAAAATGGAAAGACAACTATGCGTTCATCCTACCTACTTTTATGAATGCAAAGCCAGTGTGTCTGTTCTGCAACAAAGTTGTCACTGTTTGCAAAGAATATAATATTAGGGGTTGTTCACATGTCGCGTCTAAAACACGTGGAAAGCGCGGTGCGCCTCTTTCCTTTCCAAAGCGCTTGCGCTCCCGTGGCGTCTGTCGTTGCTATGCAATCATGAACTGCTTTCTCCAGACAGATCTATTTCAGAACCAGTCGCTATAAAAATAATCTTGCTGCGAGTGCGGGCCAGATATTATTGCCGGTGGGCCAGTTTTGGCCTGCGGGCCGCGTTTTGCCGACCGCTGTACTACACCTATACGTGGCAGTATGTGCCCAATGAGCCACTGCACACACCTGCTGTTTCCTCATCATTGAATCTACTCTGTTTTTCAGTAATCATATAATAAAAATAACCGCTCAATGCAAAATGATATTTGTATTTTCATTTGTGCAATCAAATGTTATATCAAATAAATGTGGAACATATTACACAACCAAAAAAAAGACTACAAAACAAAAATGTAAAAATTTAGACACTTTATTTCAGTTAATGACAGCTACATTTACATTTTTGTATATTTGATTGCATTCAGTGTTACTACAGAGGTCGTCTTCAGTCTCAGATGAGAGTTTGTGATTATGAACCGGTGTCATTTGTGTATGTGTGCGACTCCAGGTGCTGAGAGGGCAGCAGTACGGTCGCAGCTGTGACGTCTGGAGTGTGGGCTGTGCTATTATAGAGATGTCTTGTGCTAAGCCTCCTTGGAATGCTGAGAAACACTCCAACCACCTGGCACTCATTTTCAAGGTGAGGATTGAACTGTATGTGTGCACATATTGGGGCTTTATGAGCAAAAAATTATTTTGTCATGTTTGCTGAAAACTTAACCCATATAATACATGTCATCATGAGATGATGTCTATGACTTCAGGTGAATTAAGTTTTTGACATTTCCTTCAAAACTTTTTTTACACATTTTCATCCTATAGTCACATTACAGAATGCGCAATGTCAAGTATAGGGATCGTTAATCCGTATGGACCAGGTTCAAAATGCACGTGATTCTCGGATTAATTGCAAATTTTGACCATCATGCTACTGTCAGTTTAAACATTCAAGTGAATTTAAACCATTTGAGCACACAAAGACGCGAAAGAGAACTCCGTTCTGAACGTGTGGCTGTTTTCTATGCACGCACACACACAGAGCCACGCACTTGCACGTGAACACCGACTGCCCTTCTCTTCCACGTCTATTTGTGCCTGAATGGACACATGCAAAAAAAAATAAAAAATTGTCAAAATGCATGTAAAACATAGAGTATCCTTGTAAACACAGTTACTTATGGCTTAGGTGAACTAAACAATTGAGAAAGAGAACCAGATGTGTAACAGTATTTTGGATCCACGCATTCGGTCTTAAAGTGACAGCAGCCTAATATTCCTGCTGCTTTCGATGTCATGAATGTCAATCAAAGAACAAAACACAAAGAGAAAATCACTTTTGTAGTTTTAACACAGATTAATTATATTTAATTTATACAGTAAAGACTATGCAGTGTTATTTTACATTTGATTATTCCATTTCTGTACCTGAATACTGTTACTTACCTGAAAAATATAAAGCAGTATTTTTTTCATTTGTATCTTTGTTCTATTTCTCTGATTATAATTTGTTGATTATATTCTATACGTATTCACTCACCTACAAAATCACCCCAATGATTCTAGAATGATTAATTCTTTCCTAATAGAGCTATTCAAGTCATACGGTGTATATTTTTGTTCTATATCGCAGAAAAAAAAAGTATCGCAATGTCAGTTTTTTCCAATATCGTGCAGCCCTGTACTGCATAGACAGCCAAGTTGGATTATAGTCTATCTTGGTGAATTACCTTTAATTGCATATTTTTTTTATTTATTTTTTTATTATTAATCACAGAAATTAGTGTATTCTTTTTCCCAGCCCTGATTATTGTTATACGCCCAGCCCTACTGTGTGTGTATTTGAAGTGCCTCGCTTTAGACGTGTTGTTTGGTCAACTGTCTAATCACTGTCTCCTCCCTCAGATTGCAAGCGCTACCACAGCACCAACTATCCCAACCCACTTGTCTCCAGGCCTGCGGGACGTCACCCTGCGTTGCCTTGAGCTTCAGCCCTCCGACCGGCCGCCCTCCAGAGAGCTGCTGAAGCATCCCATCTTCCGCCACAGCTGGTAGAGTCCTCTCACTCACCTGCAGCTGCAGAGACGTCGTACTACTGAAGGCCGCGTCTGGCCTGTGCCTCATACTGCTGTCATGTTCTTAGTGCTAGTTTAGCCACTTTCTGTCTTTCACTTGCCTAAACAAACAAAACACAGTCATTGAAGAGGGCCCTAAATGCTGTATTCTCAATACATGATGCAAAAAACATGATTGCACATGTAGTCTTTAGTACTAAGAGTGTCTGTATAAACGTGCCATTTCTGTTTTTAAGTTAAGATCTCTGCTCTGTGGTGAGTAGTTAATTTACCTTCTGGAAGGCTGAAAATCAGGTTATCTTTAGTAAAGGTCAGCCTGTTCGAAGAAGAACAGTTTCTCATCTGTTAAATCCCCTCACATTTAACACATTAGATTTTAGACTGATCCTCAGTCAGTGCATGTCAGGCCTCATGTGTTGTTTTACACCGTGAATGTGTTTTGGTGAAAGACAAATCTTTGCTAGTTGAACTAGCGCACCGCTGAATGTGAATGCTTATGATGCCGGTATGGTTCGCTTTTCATTTCATTTCTAAATGGAGATCATGTGTATAAATGTCTGGTTTTACTTGTTTTAGCTTAATGGGTGTAATTGGGAATCTTTTCAAAGCTATCACCCAATTTTAGACTGTGATGTGTCTGTAAATCATGTTTGAAAGTCTCACTGGAACATTATTTCTGATCTCCAACTCTATTCAGTTTATATGTTGTGATTTGACTTATTATTTTGGGTGTTAACTCATAATTTCATTTCCTTTTCAGCTGTTATTTACTCAGCCATGTTATTGGTGCTGTTCTGTTAACGTTCACGAAAATCCAACAGACGTTTTGTAAACGGTTAAGCTTCCTATAGGAATATTCGGCACGTGTAACTGAATATTTCCTTATGTGTTATTTACTCTATTACAAGCGTTCATGCTGTTGAACATTTCGGTGGAGGGATCATATTTAGCTAATGATTTTAGTGCTCGTAAACACTGTTTCCCCCAAATCCATTAACATTTATGCATGTTCTGAAAACATGTCAGGTGTATGAACTGTAGCTCTTCAAGCGTTGTTGCTGTTTTGGTTTTCTGAAATTTTTAAAACCGTTTTAAAAGTATATTGACCTTATTTGGACTCTCTGAGTTTTAAATGTGACAATTTCAAAACTATTTTTAAAAGTAAAGTTATTTAATGCAAATTCTCCTCATTTATGTGGAATACAGGCTGATCAAGCTTGAAGAGTTAGGATGTAAATATGAATTTTGGTAGCTAAATGTATTTTACTTGACTCCTGCGTTTTTTTTTTTTTT
>RJVU01029436.1:8440130-8503076 GCA_003731715.1 Anabarilius grahami
TTTTTTTTTTTTTTTTTTTTCCTTTATGAAAGCTTTAAAGTTATGCACTCTGTCTTTTTATATACTGGAAAGGTGTCTGCTTCAGTCAGCTTCATAAAATCTAATCAGTATTACTTGAGTTTTTCACATCTTCTGTCATTTCTTTTCAGTTCTCATCTCATCTCACTTTGTATTGTTGTTCTGTTATTTCATGGGCTTTTTGATCTGGGCTGAACTGACCTGTATGAAATGATGCTGTTTCTTGTCACTTGGTGGTACTTTTTATGTGAAGATTGTCTATTGCTGTTTTATTCCAGTCTTTTCTACCTCAGGTGTCCTCTAGAGTTTTCTTCTACCAAAGTTCACTNTTTCATTTTCTCAATATATATAAATAATTATATATATAAATATATATATAAATATATATTCTTTTATTATAATTTTATATCTCTCATTCTTTGTTTTTGTTTTGTTTGTTTTTTTCCTCAAAGATCTCCAGGGCTTAAGGGCTAACTTATATTAGCACCTTTTATTGTGCAAATAAATCTCTGGGTTCAGCTAAATAAAATAAAATTGGCTAAAGCTGTATCTTTTAATCCTGTGTAGCTTTTGTCAAAAATGTTTTAATTATTAGGTTTTTACCCCATTTGAAGCATTTTATAATGAAATCTACCTATTTTGGTCTTTATAGCAAATAAAACGTATAGGAAAATCTGTTTGTTCTTTTTCCTCATTTTGACCTTTTCATCTCAGTCAGTTCTGACCAACATACAGCAGCACTGGATGTGCGGATTACATTTGGTTAGATCAATCTATGACATCTGTAATGAAAAAATGGCTGTCTTAACATGCTAAACTTTCATTGCTGTAACGTCCTTGCTCACTTAAGGACAAATGTATTATGCATTAGAAGTGAATTCACTGTGCACACAGCCGATTGGTCCGGTATCTGATATCACTGAATGAGAACATTTTTGTTTGTTACTATGGTGATGAAAACCAGTAAACCTATACACCTTTTATGGTACTGGAAATCCAGAGTTGGGTCAATAGATGTTTAAAAAAATACATTTCTTTTCACCTTCACAATCCTTCTGAGTGTAGTGTAGACATTGCAACACTTGTATTGATCACTACCAGATTCACTGAATGCTAATCAATATTAATAGAGATCTGTTTATAGAGCAGATTTGTTTTCAGCAGTGCCTACAAGGGAATAGTAATAAACTGGAACTCCCACTCCCGCCAAAACACTGCTAATGACGTAATCGAGCAAGTCTTCCTACACACTCAAACTTCTTACGTATTTGTATTTATCTGAATATTTTTAAATGTAAAATATATTGTTTCATACTTGTAATCTATGTCCATATATCAATAGGGTCTTTAAAAATGTTTAATTACTTGAAGCAGCTTCTGGAACAAGAATAAATGTAGGGCAAGGCTTGATTTTGTCCACAGGGAATTGATTGGATGGTTGTGGTTTGCTTTTGGTGGATCTCGTATGAGCGACAGGTTGCCCCACCCTCACGCCAGTTAACATCAGAGAAGAGATGAGCTGCAAGAGGGAAGTCATTTTGATTAAAAGGGACCTTTAATACCCCTTTTACAAGATGTAATATAAGTCTGTGGTGTCCCCAGAATGTGTCTGTGAGGTTTTAGCTCTAAATACCCCACAGATCATTTATTATAGCTTGTCAAATTTGCCCCTATTTGGATGTGAGCCCCTTTAAATGCAAATGAGCTGCTGCTCCTGGCTCCCTTTCCAGAAGAGGGCGGAGCTTTAACAGCTCACGCTTCGGTTGCTCAACAACAAAGCTGGAGAATCTCACGCAGCCAAAATGACGATTGTCAGTAACGGTGTTCAGCCTTACATTGTTCAAACCGGAATCGGATACTAATGGAGAGACTCAGGAAGAAGTTACAATTTTTAGAATGCAACGAATGGATAAATTTATGTAGTTGCTGTGGAGTTGATTCAGCTCATGGACTAGCATGTGCCGTCATGTTAATATTTTGTGCAAATCCAGCGTTGAATTGACCCTCGTTTGTTAAGCATGTCCGGCGTAAAATGATGGCATTGTTACGTTCCTCCCAGTCTAGGATAAAGGAAGCAACATTAAAGATAACGATAACTAAAGCATTAACATAAAGCAAAACTTGGCTCCAAAAGTTACATGCCAAAACACAAGAAATGTAGTACAATCAGGTTTATTGGTGTAACAAAAGTGTAGGAAGTATAAAATAACTTCAGGAGTGGGGAAAGCCAAAAGAACCAACCAAACAAAATACCTCTTACTATAGGGAATTAATCTACACTTACCTCAAAGAAAGAAAAGGAAATAAACAAAAAGATAGTTCCCTGGCTCCCTCTATACTTTAAACAGGAGAAAACCAAACAATTTCCAAATAAAATAAAAAGTGGCACCCACTCCCTAGAACTTCCTAGTTTGGTCTATGTACAATATTTACAAGAGAAACGTCAGTACAACAGTTTAACAACAACTGGAGTCAGCAAGAAAAGTGTCTACATCAATGTAACACAATTTATACAAGCTTTTAACAAAAAGCTATAAATAAAAATGTCTTTCAACAGATCCCAATAGGATAACAACAGACAACGGAAAGAAAATAAGCTTTGTAATGAATCACAAAGGAACAGCATTAGCCCCTAGTGGACCAATCAGCAGATGATAAGCAGTCTCACCTGGCAGTACCTGCTCAGACAAAGAAGGAGAAGAAGAAAGGGGAAAGAAAACAACCAAGACCCACATAACATACAAAAAGTAAAAGAAATCAAAGATATTACATCCTAGGATGTAACAGCATGGTAACAACACTCTACTACAACAACTCTTCCTCTTGTCCAAAGCAGCCCAACATGGCCTCCTTTGTTGCATGTTCCCGGGGGCAGGGTTTATGTACATTTTGGGGTTAGTGATGTCACCAACCCTGGAAAAAGCTTGTTGTAGTCTCTACCAGCCGTATGTTGTAGCCTTAAAACGAATTCTTTAAAAGAAAATATCTCTCCTTGCATTGAACTTTGAGCGTCGTAACTTTGCAGATGTTATTTCTGCTCTAATAGCAACATTACACACTAACTAAAGTTAAAAACGTGAAATCATAATCAACCACCGCCCCTTTAAAGATTAAGAGGACGTGTGAATTGAAAAAAAAAAAAATGATGTGCACAGATCAATCATTTATAATAAATACTGCAATATTCCATAAAAAAAGGAATTGTCGATTTCATGGTGACTTTAAAACACTGTCCTTCAGTACCTTTCTTTTCTCCCATTCTCAGATCAAGTTTGTAATGCAAGTTTGTGATTTGCCTGGAAGGTGTTTTTTTCTTCAATAAAAACCTTTATTGTGTTTTGGAGGAAATAAAGGAGAAAAATATCTTCTTTGTATATATATATATATTCTGAGTAGTAACTGATTACATGTAATCTGGATTATGTAATCAGATTCCAAAAATTAAGTAGTTGTAATTAAATTATATTACATTTTAAAATACTTTTTTTACTAATTGATTACATATTATTCACACAATGGCAGTACATTGTTCATAATTTATTGATTCTCCCTAATTCTTCTTTTATTAAAATGCACAAATTCATGTCATTTCATATTTAAATGTAATGCACTCCCAATTTTTTTTTAATTCCCAAACTTTTTTGTCACCAAACCTCTTTGACTAATATATTTAGTTGTCTAATGTAATGTTAAAAAAAAAAAGGAACTAAATTTTCTTTTTTGTTAGATATACAGTATATGGTAACACTTTACAATAAGGTTCATTAGTTAGCATTAGTTAACATGAACTAATAATGAACTGCACTTCTACAGCATTTATTAATCTGTTAATATTAATTTCAAAATGTACTAATACATTATTAAAATCAAGAATTGTATTTGTTAACATTAGTAAATGCACTGGGAAGTAACATGAACAAACAATGACCTGCTGTATTTTTATTAACCAGTGTTAACAAATACAGTAACACATGTATTGCTCATGGTTAGTTTATAGTTAATACATTAATGTTAACAAATTAACCTTATTGTAAAGTGTTACCATATATATCTTTTCTGTATTTTTATTTCAAGATTATTTTCAAAAATATTGTGATAAACAAGTTAGGTCAAAAGTAATTTAAAAGTTATAAAGAAGTAGTCATATTACCTAAAATAAGTAATATGTAATAGATTACTTTACAAACTACAATTTCCGTGATGTAATTTGAAATATATACATAAATATTGACAGATAGATAGTTTTCCCCCATTTAGGTTTTTCATGTGTTACTTTGCACTATTTTAACCACTTAAATGTCCTAAAAGTGTGAAGACATTAGAAGAAGCATGCATTTATTGGTTTAGTTTCTGTGGGTCAGCTTTTCAACAATCAGTCTCTCCCATGATCTCTACACATGTCATCTAAATGTAGTAACTGTTAAGAAGGGGAATTTAGACATTGTTATGTTTTCATGAATTTTAGATGATCATTTTCTGAACATTTTCAAATGGATTACACTGTCATTTCAATGAATACTTGATGTGGCCTGAGATGTGGTGATCCTCCGATATCATGTTTTTATCGTTCAACCTCTTGTAGTCATGGAAACGATGTGCTTCCTTGCCGATTCGCGCAGAAATGGCGAGCAAATCAGACGTATGCTCTGATTGGCTGCTGCTCTCTCACCATACACCGTCATTCACTCACACCATTGAACCACCAGGCGCACCTCGTCTAGCGACCCTCCTTTCTGAAGCCCTCACTGGTTTAGAACTTCAAGGGGCGGGAAGATGAGGACCTTCAGAACGCATCTGTGTTTTGATTGGCTGTGTGAAAAGCGCTCCAGAAACAGACGCGCGCACTGCACAGGTATCGTCCGCTTGCCATGTATAAATAGTATGTCTCTAATACCGTGTTCAACAACCGTTGCACTTAATGACAAGCGACTATTACCACCCGGGAACTGAACTGTTATAAAGGTAAGTCCAGTCAAAAATTGTTTTCAACTAAAATGAACTTAATTCTGAGGTAACTTTATCTTAATTAATGGTATATTTTATAAAGTTTCCAGCTACACTAACGCTACATTAATTCCAGAATTACTGATGAATGAATGTCTTTCTCTCAATGGTTCAGTGTGCACTTGAAAAGCTCTTTTATTAATGTCTAATAATTATTATGAAATACACAATAAAGAAAGAAAGTGAAATATAATAAAATCACCTTTCTGAATTAAATTAATATAGCAGCGCTTGAGATTAAACTCTATAACTTTACAGATAAAACACTTCCTCTGATCCTCCATCTCATTTACTATCATAGTGACTAATGTTACATACTAAAATAGTACAAATCACGTAAATTGAATATTTTAAACAAATTGACTCGCGCCAATGTATTCATTTATAGGACAAACATAAATTTAAAGTTGTTATTTGTTTTAAAAATTCACACATTCAAACGGTGTTTACTAAAATAAAATAGGCTAAAAGCAAAACAAAACAAAATGTTGGTTTAAAAACGTTTAAAACGTTCATTACATGTTCGTATTCACGCGTCCTGAATAGTAGGATTAGAAACACTGGAGTAACATCGAAAAGTCTTGCTTAGTATATGTGTAAATGTACGCACTGTGTAGTACGTAGTAGACGTCCGTGAATTGAGACGCGCTCCTCCGTCAGCGGAAGGCGGTCCGTTCACAAATACTGCTCGACTACACACTCATCAAACATCTGACCTTATGAGATCTCCGGACGGGACTGGTCTCCGAATCTAGCAGTCTAGTTATAAAAACTAATTTATGATTGTAAGGTAAGTAGAAAATATCCTGTATGCGATCATAACTGTTAGTGATGAATGTGGTGTTAGCGGTCTGCTAGTGACACATGTAACGTTAGGTGCGGTCATTGGTCAAATCCTTCCCTGAAGTATTACAACACTACAGCTTATGGTATGTATGTTTAATGTTAATGTATTTTTGCGTTTATTAGTTATTAATAAAAAGTAATTATTACTAAGAGAAGCATCAGCGAGCAATGAAAGCGTTTCCTCATCACTGTTGGCGACACGACTAACCAGAACGCTCAATGTGTAGCGCGTTATTTACTTCATCACGTGTAGAATTAACGTTAGTAAAATGATCACATCAGTGCAGATGGGATGATTAAAAGGCAAAGATTGTTACAGAGGAGGATTAGATCATCCGAATCTAACCAGAACAACAACTTGTATTGGTATGAATCATTCTGACTAAAGAAACACGAGAAGTTTTTAGCTGTTTTTAACCTAAAGAAGACTGTAAGTCTCAAGATCACGTGATACCGGTACGTTATACAACTACTTATGTTCCTATGAACTCTTTTATGCACATGCTCTGTGTAAATAAATAACTACCAATAGTGTTTTGTTTTTTTACACATTGACTGGTCAAGTCTGTTTACTTGACACCGAGCAAGACAAGCTGCTCTGCAGAGCCATATCTATGTAGGTTAAAGGTAATGTCCTTTACCCAGTTAAAGGGTTAATCTCATTACAGGAGAGCAGAGCTCCAGTGGCTAACAGGCTTTGCCATGTGCCTCTTTCACTTCCTAATGGCTCTTTCCTCTTGATGTCATTATGATGTTGCACAGATACATTTGTTTCATTTTCCCAACTATTATTACAGTTTAAAATGGCTGTTTTCTATGTGAATATATTTTAAAATGTAATGTATTCCTGTGATCAAAGCTGAATTTTCAGCATCGTTACTCCAGTCTTCAGTGTCACATGATCCTTCAGAAATCATTCTAATATGCTGATTTGTTGCTAAAGAAACATTTTTAAAAGAAATTAATACTTTTATTCTGCAAGGACACATTAAATTGATCAAAAGTGACAGTAAAGACTTTCACATTGCTGCAAAAATGATATTTCAAATAAATGCTGTTCTTTTGAACTTTCTATTCATCAAAGAATCCTGAAAAAAATCATGAATTATGAAGCAGCACAACTGTTTTCTACACTGATATGTTTCTTGAGCATCAAATCAGCATATTAGAATGATTTATGAAGCACACTGAAAATTGGAGTAATGATTCTGAAAATTCAGCTTTAATCACAGGAATAAATGTTTAGTTTAATTTATCCTTGGTGAGCAGAAGAGACTTCTTTTTAAAAAACATCAAAAAATCGAAATAATTCCAAATTTTTGACCGGTGGTGTACCTCTGCATTATATCTGTAAGCTGTGACCCAGTTCTCTAGATAGCAGTATTGTCTGTTGAAAAACCCATACGGGTCGCCCATTTAGTGGGACTGTTACTGTAATAAACCTGCTTTATGTGAGTCAGTGTGCCAGCTGAATTTATACCGGACTGCACACTTTTTTTTGTCTCAGTCCATTCAGAATGCCTGGATCACTCCCTGCAATTTGTGAGGCCACATGGCCTAAAGATGTGGGAATCATCGCCATGGAGGTGTACGTGCCCTCTCAGTACGTGGACCAAGCAGAGCTGGAAGAGTACGATGGCGTCGGGGCCGGTAAATACACCGTTGGGCTGGGACAGGCGCGCATGGGTTTCTGCTCGGACCGGGAGGACATTAACTCTCTGTGCCTGACGGTGGTGCAGCGATTAATGGAGAGGAACAGCCTGTCCTACGACAGCGTGGGTAGGCTGGAGGTGGGCACGGAAACCATCATCGATAAGTCCAAATCCACCAAGACTGTCCTGATGCAGCTGTTCGAAGAGTCGGGCAACACTGACGTGGAGGGAGTGGACACCACTAACGCGTGCTATGGAGGAACCGCTGCGCTCTTCAACGCCGTCAACTGGGTGGAGTCCAGCTCCTGGGACGGTGCGCTTCTCAGTCATTGTTTACAGAAGAAAATCAAATGTATCTGTAAAATGTCATGAACATATCCAGATCACATTTCGCCCCAAAATGAAAACAAAAAAATATATTTATAATTAAATTTTGCTTAAAGAACAATAGGACAATGTGATTTTTGCATTGTGACCCCTTTTTTAGGATGGTTAAACACATTATTGTAATTCAAAAGCATTATTAATAGCTCTTGTTTTTTGAAAGGATGTTTTACATTTACATTTTTGCATTTGGCACATGCATTTGTCCGTGCATTACGTTCAAGGTAGACGTTTTTATCAGTCTTTGCATTCACTGGGAATCGAACCCATGACCTTGGTGTTTCTAGCACCATGCTCTAATGTTTGAAATACATAAATGTTATATTTCATAAGTTTAATATATATATCATGGTAGTATTTGAAATACTGCCTTTAATTTAAATGATACAATTTTTATACAGTTGTGAGAATCACCATTAAGAATAAGGGGAATTACAAATGAAAAAAAAAGAATTTAGGGGGGGAATATCTTTAATTATTAGGGAATAATGTCACAGTGCAAAAGATCATAGCAGTCCTAAAAGATGCTTCATTACCTTCTATGCAGAATAAATCTTATTTTGGGTTAGTTTTTATGTCAGCTCTTATTTTAGAGTGAAATGTGACCTGACCATGGCATGTTTCCACATACACTTTAAAAAGCACTCAAGTTTGAGTTGTTTGCCTATTGAGCATTGACTAACTAATAGGTTTTGATGGCGCAGGTCGCTACGCTCTGGTTGTTGCTGGTGATATTGCCGTTTATGCCACGGGCAGCGCCAGGCCTACAGGGGGAGCCGGAGCCGTGGCAATGCTAGTTGGACCCAACGCCCCTCTGGCCTTTGAGAGAGGTATGAGGCCTGCCTTAACAGCCAGCTGTCATGACCTTTGTCACACTGACATAGAGAGCTCTAACAAAAAGTTATTTTTTTGTCTTTGTGATACTGAGGTTAATGTCCACACTATGTTTATGCAGAAAACGTCATTTATACCTTGTTATGGTCTGTATTATTTATTTCATGAAGTAATTGAAATGTAATCACATATTTTAACAGGGCTTCGTGGGACACATATGCAGCATGCATATGATTTCTATAAGCCAGATATGGTGTCTGAGTATCCAGTGGTGGACGGCAAGCTTTCCATCCAGTGTTACCTCAGTGCTTTAGATCGATGCTACGCTGTCTTCAAGAACAAGATCCATGCCCAGTGGCAAAGAGGTTGGCAAACATATCCACATATTCTCAAACAGTGTAAATCAATCATAGAGTTTCTTGAGCCTCTTTTATTTGTTTGTTCTAATCTATTTATTTATTGTATCTATTTATGTATTATTCTGCCATATTGTGAAAGTAAATATTGACTGAGGGATGCCAGATAGCAAAAAGGATCATTAAAAATTCTAGACACCAATTCTGTGTGCTCACTTTTTTACGATGTACTAACATTTAAATTAATCACTTGATACAATGCACTTATTGTGTACATGTTTTTACATTCTATATATAAAAAGTAAAGTGTTTTACAAAATAATATCAACACAATAAGTACATTTTACCAAACAATTATTTATGAAGTACATAGTAGTTTAGACACGTAATATAAAGGGGGGACCAATTCAGGACAATATTATATTTTCCATGTTTGGAAAAACATACTAGTATTAAGGAATCCCTGTAGTTCTCATAAGAGACAATTTATCCCTTCATGCATTACATGCTTTTTTTTATAAACCATGATGATTGACATGATGTGACTGAATGTTAGTGTAAAGTTTTGTGTTCACATTATTGGCCAAAATGTCGTCTTTCAATTTTCAATGGCTAAAATTTCAATGCATCTCTAATAAATACGACTCATGCCCATTGTCAAGATCTTCTGAAGCTATATACCTCTACAAGGAACAGTCTGAAATTTAGGTTCCATCTTCAGGATCCATAAATGCACATTCCAACAGGGAAAACACTACTAGAGAATATTAGAGGATTTTCAGTTATTGTTAATTTTGTGAAGTAAAAAGTGTTTGTACTCTGTCATAGTGTCTAGTATTATTAGTTTGTTTTGTTAAGGGCTTCTCTTGTGTTTCAGAGGGTCTTGAAAGGCACTGTAGTCTTGAAGACTTTGGCTTCATGGTGTTCCACTCTCCTTACTGCAAACTGGTCCAGAAGTCTTTGGCTCGCCTAATGCTCAACGATTTCCTCCGTCATCCCAGTCCAAACACAGAGAGCGGCCCCTTCAGCGGACTGGAAGCTTTCAGGTTAATATCCTCCTTCCGTTGGCGTTAGAAATGGTAGCAGCACCAAATGAGTGTCACACAACAGACAGTAAAAAAAAAAAACAGCTTACACAATCAATCCCACTGGATTTTTATTTAAAGGAAAAGTTCACCGGAATGGAAAATTCTGTCATTAGTTACTCATATTGTTCCAAACCCATATGCTGATTTTTTTTTTTTTTTTTTTTTTTTAATGGGACACAAAAAGAGAATTTTTGAAGATTCTTCTTACAGCTCTTTTCCATATAACAGCAGTTTTTAGTGACCGCATCATGGATAAACCAAACGTTTTAAATTTCTTTCCCATTTTTTGCAGAGATGTGAAGATTGAGGACACTTATTTTGACAGAGATGTGGAGAAGGCCTTTATGAAAGCCAGTTCAGAACTGTTTGAGAATAAAACCAAGGCGTCTCTCCTCATATCGAACCAGAATGGCAACATGTACACACCATCAGTGTACGGCTGCTTGGCTTCAGTTCTCGCACAGTAAGTGTCACGGGTGCTATGTCTTGTTTTCCTGAGTGTACATTACAGCATTCATGATTATTCAAAGCCACTGTAAATGTGATGCACTAGTGATTATTATTATTTTTTCAAATCTCTACAGACATACACCCCAGCAGTTGGCAGGGCAGAGAGTCGGTGTGTTTTCATACGGCTCAGGCTTTGCTGCCACACTCTACTCCATCAGAGTCACACAAGACGCCACACCTGGTACGCACACACACACATGTTCATTTTTGTGAATTGTGGGGACATTCCATAGGCGTAATGGTTTTTATACTGTACAAACTGTATTTTCTATCCCCCTACACTACCCCTACCACTAAACCTAACCATCACAGGAAACTGTGCACACTTTACTTTCTCACAAAAACTCATTCTGTTTGATTTATAAGCCTTTTGAAAAGTGGGGACATGGGGTATGTCCTCATAAGTCACCTCTTTTTGTAATACCTATGTCATACCCATGTCATTATACACATTTGTGTCCTGATATGTCACAAAAACACACACACACACACACAAGCAAAAGCTGGTCATGATATAAGACATTTTATGTCAGTGTACTTATGTTATCTAGAATTTTAACACCAAATGTTTTTAGTTATATTGTATTATTATATCATACATAACAATGTAGTAATGGCTATATTTTTAAAGGGGAAATTAAATTAAATGTACTGTATCTTTTATTTGGAACTAACCTAATAGTAATTGCAACATTGCTTGGCAATTGTAAAAACCTACAGTTACACCGTGTCTACACCGGATGCAAGCAGTGCGTCATGTCTAAGGCAGATGGAGTCATTAAAATCACTGATGCTGTCTACACTGAATAGAGAGCATCAGTGGCTCTATTTCTGGTGTACTACTTTTGACAACAGGACATATGGATTTGGAATATGTTTTGAAATATTCAGCATAGACACAGACTTACACATTGGACACAAGCGGCATGCAACGTATTCATAATCAACAAAGCTGCCTGAAGTTATATAAGAGGCTAGTCGTATCACCCAGCCATTGTTAACTCAAGGTTGATTGACAGTCAGTCAGTTGTGCTAATGTACATCTTTATTTTAAGGCTCTGCTCTGGATAAGTTGGTCTCCAGCCTGTGTGACCTGCAGGCCAGACTGGACTCTAGAAAGAAGGTTTCACCGGGTGTTTTTGCTGAGAACATGAAGCTCAGAGAAGAAACCCACCATTTAGGTAATCAGGCATTTGCATTCTGTTCTTCCCTCATTGATTTTTTTTTCTTTATGAAAATCTTTTGGATCCATTTGACCATGTGATGTTTCTCATATTCCCACAGCAAACTACATCCCTCAAGGCTCTGTAGATGAACTTTCCCCAGGAACATGGTACCTCACTCATGTGGATGAGAAGCATCGTAGACAGTATGCCAGGCGCTCTATGGACGATGACAGACCTCTGGAGGCTGGACTGGTCACTTCCAGCATTGCAGCTGAGGTATGCTCTATGTCTTCTTTTATTGTTAAAATACTTACCTCTGTAGCAGTTACACATGTATATTCAGCTATAAGTAAAGCCAAAAGTATACTTCAGCTTTTACGTGTACACTAGGGCTGGGTATTGACACAATTTTCACGATTCGATTCGATTACTATTCACATGCTTTCGATTCGATTTCGATTCGATTTGATTTGATATCGCTTATTTTGGATTGAGTATTTCAGTTACAGTACATGGCAAATTTTCTAGAGGAAAAAAATCTCTCAACTAATGCTGTAAACTACACATGGGAGTCAGTTGGTTCTGCTAAAATAATATTGAAGGTTAAATTAACTTATTTATATACAAACACGTAAATTACACTCAGTGTTTTTATTATAAATAAAGTTTAGAATTACATAACCATATTTCTACTCCAATTCGTTTTTTTGAAATATAAACATTTAAATCGCAGCTGTCATAACTGATTTATTCAAAAATGCATTAAATATTGAAGAACATTTAAAATTATAATGAATGTGTAACGGTGCATGGCTATATTTATCAGAATGTTGCTTTCTAGAGTAAACTTTTCTAGCTGACTAATGAATATGTTTTTCTGAGGTAAATGTGACGTTACGTGACATTGTTTACAAGCTGTTTTATTGACGTCTTTCTGAGGTTGAAACACTTATTGAGCTATTACGCGAGACATGATACAGATTTCGGTAAGTTGTACTGTATATTTTAACATGCCTTCAGATGTTTAGTCGTGTTTATTTCGCGCTGTAACTGGTATTTAAGCGGAGAGGATGTTCACATGTGCTCCGTGCTGCCGCTTCTCTTACATTTACATTTACATTTATGCATTTGGCAGACGCTTTTATCCAAAGCGACTTACATTGCATTATACTATACATTTGTATCGGAGTATGTGCAATCCCTGGGATCGAACCCATGACCTTGGCATTGCTAGTGCCATGCTCTAACCACTGAGCTACAGGAAAGCCTCTTTAACTGAGGCGCTAAAGTGATCTGTCATGTCACATTAAACAGCGCCAAAACGGTATTTATTTTTTGAATCTCATAATAAGATGGACGTCATTTGAAATCTGAGACTTTGCTTCATATCAAATGTAACAAAGCACAAAGATTATTGCGATTTATTGGATTTATATAGGCGCTTCATATTCTGCTCATTCATCAACTGAAAACAGACTAGACTAATCGATTCTTGGGATTTAAGAATCGTTATTGTTTCGTAAAAATGAGAATCGATTAAAATTGAGAAATCTTTTTTTTTTTTTTACCCAGCCCTAGTGTATGTGTACAGCACATGATGTACATTTTATCATCAGCACAGTACTTCACTGTACGCACACAGCCAGATTATTCTAGCCCTGCATACCCTTTACGCTCATGTGCCTTGAAATTTTGCACTAAACAGATTGACCTGTCTGTTGTTTCACAGTCGAAAAAGAAACAGAAGAGACAGAACAACAACAATCTTCTGGAGCGGCCAACAATAATAGACACTCGCACTTTCTAGTGCGCGTGTGTCAAGGGCCTGTGTTTGTGCATGTTGTCAAACTTTAAATGGCTAAGCAGTCACATCAAAACTGAAGTATATTTTAGGCTTTAAGCATTAATAGGTTAATTTCTCTGAAAAGTGCCCTAATCGAAGTTGGTTACACGAATCCGTCACGCTGACCAACAGAAAATGTGCCACGTTCGGAAACAGACGCTCTAGTCTTAACACAGCTGACTGATTTTTCTGTAGTAAAACAATTCTAAGTGTTTTGTGTTTGGCTGATTGTGCTTTTCTGTCTTTCTCAGCATATTCCCAGCCCACTCAAGAAGATGCCCCGCATCCCAACTACCACAGCTGGCTCTGAGGTGGTCGTCATTAGTAACGGGGATCATTAATTTACCTCTGTGAGGTGCACATAATGGCAGATCACATGATCTGTAAAAGAAACTAGCTAAAAAGGGCCCCAGGACTTCTGAAGCCGTATCACTTGTCAATGAGTGATATGAAACTCAAACTCAAAGCTTTTTTAAATGTTCCAGGACAGAATTGGTTTGACCGTCACTGTGTTGAAGATGGCAGAGGGGTAGTTTGGAAATGAAGTGTTAGAACATGGGAAGGTTTCTCTGTGGTGAACTCCCACAAACTGCTGCTCAGAGTCATCTATGCAGATATCCTGACTTCTTTAATCCTTTTAAGTTGAAATATCTACCTGTTGGCATTTCACAAGCTCCATGTTGTCGATCCTTTCATTTAACTGACACTTTAGGACAGCCAAGAACTCGAGGGTCGGAGCATCAAAACATGGATGTTTTAGGGAAGAGTTTCCCTCGTTTTTAATCGATCTAAAAGCTGCCGTTTTCACTCTCATGACTGTATCATTCTGTCCTCGTCAACTGACAGCTGTCAGGATTTCTGTTTTTGCTAAATTGTTCTTTTATAAAACTCTTTCTAGTCGGTCTTATCACCATGGAAGGGAAATGTGCCTGGATCACATATTAATGAGCCATAAACTTAAAAGTTTTAATCACATTAAATTATTAAGTAATAATTGTTTCGTCGCTGCTAAACTGGTATTTATGTCCTTTGAAACGAGAGTCATTTCGAAGGACATAAGTAGATGGTGTTCATTTATATGAACACAGACCAGGAAGTAAAGTCATGATTATTGTTAAGAGAATAAAAGCTTGTAACACGTCAAATGTAATCAGTCACACTGGTAATGACAAATTCATTTTGGACAGACAGACAGTTTTAGGTATTGAAGTGAGAAGTGAGTCACTTGTAAATCACAGCTAACCCTAATATTCACTTCCTTGATCTATTGAGAAATTGCAAAATGACATGATTTCATACCAATGTGAGCTCAAGTGATCAAATGTTTGACCTTTGATTGTTCCAAACCACAGAGCGCTTCCCAGTAATGATACAGCTGTTTCAGAGATTTGTGAGAGGAGAGAAGCAATATTAATATAATAATACCACAATATTGTAAAAGTTAGCACCTTAAAACCGTGATGTTAAAGGGCTTAAGGCAGATATTATAGGCTAAAAGCAAAGAAGAGATATTTTCAGAAAGAGATTATGCTTAATTGCACAAACGCTGATAGCAAGATAGCATTTCCTTCCAGAACATTCTTTAATCTGTGGGTCCATGTTATCATCTGAATAAACAAAAGCACTTCTGCTCCAGCTGCATATCCATCAACTTTGAGAAGCCTTATTCTAACAATGTACAAAACACAAAAGGGTATATTCTGAAAACTGTATAGAGGTATTTTTCTTTCTTTTCATTCTGCTGCCAGGACATGTTGACTGTAAAGATATAACTTGAAACAGCCAATGTTTACAAGAGGTTTCCCTGAGATCAGTTCATACCAATAATTGGTAAGTAATGTACAGTACTAACTTATATTTGTAGATGGACAAAAATTGGTATCTGAGCTGTATAGACAATGTGTCACTATTGTACATGGGAATATATGAACTGAGTATTAAATGTTCATTTGCTGATGTCTCTGTTTATTCTTTGACCCTCATGGAGGTTTGAATTTTAATGTTTTGCAGCCATTGAATTACTTAATTTACATATTTAACATGGGCACTCTGCCTTTGTCAGCAGCAGGGGTGATTCTAGGATTTCGGTGTTAGAGGAGCTCAGCCGCCAATGAGGGTATGATTTAAAAACAACTAAATTAATATATTGTTTGTATACTAGGATAGGGATGAACAATACAGAAGGTTCTACTATCAAGTCAATCGCTGAATATAACATTTATTTCGGTAACACTTTACAATAAGGTTCATTAGTTAAATATTAGTTAATGTATTAACTAACATGAACTAACCATGAGCAATACATTTGTTACTGTATTTGCTAATCTTCGTTAATGTTAGTTAATGAAAATACAGCAGTTCATTGTTTGTTAATTCACAGTGCATTAACTAATGTTAACAAGATTTTAATAACGTATAAGTAAATGTTGAAATAAAAGTTAACAAAGATTAATAAATTATATATAAGTGCAGTTCATTATTAGTTCATGTTAACTAATGTAGTTAACTAATGAACCTTATTGTAAAGTGTTACCTTAATTTCTAATAATTTTAAATAACCAGCTAATATTCGTTAAGAATATAGATAAACATCATATTACTGTAATTGTCTAGATTGGCAATATGTGGGTAAAAAATGTTTTATATAATATATTTTTTATTTTTTTTCTCTCATTACATATAGTCCGGTTTCACAGATAGGGCTTAGATTAAGCCAGGTTTAGGCCTTAATTCAATTAGGGCATTTAAGAAGCTTTTATAAATGTGCATTAGAAAAAAACATTACTAGTGTCCATCTTGAGACAAAACAATGGCACTGATATTTTAAGATATTTCAGTGCAGGTTGCTTTCAGTTAAAACAGCTCAAACATGCATTTTAGTCTGGGTCTTGTCTGTGAAACTGTGGGGTAGTGTTTTATTTTTTATTTTAAACTACATTTGTGCAGTAAAAATTAACTTTAAAGAAGATCTACATTTCTCATTTTCATTCATGGAGATAAAATATTGATCCACCATGGCAAAGAGCAAATATATTTGTGCTGTTTAATGCATTTGAGACATGTTTTTCTCAGTGCATACCTGACATGTCACAGGTATCTTCTTCATCTGTAAATGTTAGAAATTCATGCAATGAATGAAAATATATTCATTAATATATCCATTTTGCTGTCAGGAGAGGGTGAGGTTTCACAGCGAACAAGCGCTGCTGCGTGCCAAACAGACGGAGTGGAATAGAATAGGAGCGCAATAATTCTCACTACAGGTCACTACAGTGGACAGCTATTCAAAAAGCATTTCTTGCATATGCATGAGTTTTGATGGCAGTTGCACATCAACCTCTAGTGGACCCTAGTGCATCCTCCTATATATTTTTCCCTCCAAACCAAGATGGCCGATGGCCAGTCAGAAATGCCAAGTTGCTCCGGAATATCTGTCCATTCCTTCTATCCTAGGAGACTCTTGCAGGTAAAAAAATGTTTTAGCATCAAACAATATCTAATGAGTCATATCACAGTTAAATTTTCCAAGTATTGATTTTAGATTGGGAGAAAATTCTGATTAATCATTTGTCTACTATAGTGGGCATCATGCATCAATAGCTATTTCAGCTACAATTCATACTATTACTGTGACTGTTGTTTTTGAAAATACTTCATCTGTAGTAACTTTTTTTGACTGTAAATAAATGTATTTGTGTTATTAGAATGTAATTTGCATTAACATCAAAAAAGTAATGGGATTACGTGATGCACATTACTTTTGAAGGGTTAGTTCACCCAAAAATGAAAATTCTGTCATTAATTACTCACCCTCATGTCGTTCTACACCCGTAAGACCTTCGTTCACCTTCGGAACTCAAATTAAGATATTTTTCATAAAATCCGATGGCTCAGTGAGGCCTGCATTGCCAGCAAGACAATTAACACTTTCAATGCCCAGAAAGTCTACTAAAGACGTATTAAAACAGTTCATGTGACTACAGTGGTTCAACCTTTTTGTTATGAAGCGCCAAAAAAATGAAGCGTTTTTTGTGCACCAAAAAACAAAATAACGACTTTATTCAACAATATCTAGTGATGGGCGATTTCAAAACACTGCTTCATGAAGCTTCGAAGCTTTACGAATCTTTTGTTTCGAATCAGTGGTCAGTTTGTTTAAGGTTTAAGCTAAACCACTGCAATAAAGCAGAGCACTGACAAAAAATGCAATGTGTTTAATACCGAATCTGATACCACAGAAATGAATAAATAGTGCCGGAATTATATTGATAATTCTATCATGGATTTTCACTGGCTATGAGGAAATAAGTGTAGTTCCTGAGTTATAAACACAACTTTTTTCTTTTTTTTTTTGCAGAATGCTGTCAGGCAGGAAGTCAGAGCCCTGAATGTCACAATAGTATTTATCATAATGTACTTTTAAACAACATAAACAAATAATATCAGAAGGATATCAGTTCTTCTGTTGTTCAAATACCAGTAGTGATGTTGTACAATGAGGAAGTTGCCATGTCACCGGAAATAGAGCCATCAGTGTCCCCATAGATATCCAGCTCCAGACATGACGACCCGTGACGCTGCGGGAATGTATGAGAAGGAAATCGAGTCAGCCGACCTGCTATATGTAACTGATTCTGAACGAACTCGTCTTTGAGATGAACGTTTTCTAACGCATTTTTAGTCAATAAAATGTTAATACAATAGTACATATTTGACCATTAATTTTGTGACATTATAAGGGAAGCCGAGCTTCCCTTGCAGTCTTAAAGAAATCGTCCCTGATATATATATATATGTGTGTGTGTAGATATACATAGATGCCTCATTAGTGCCTATTTCTATGGGTCACTATATGTAAGCTGTCCGCCTATTTGAACAGTCAAATCCGTTCCATGAACATTCAAGAGCAAGATGACTGAGTCTTCAACCTAGTTATTATTTATGTGTGAATATCTATATCTGCAATAAACATTAGCAAATTATTTCCACAGCATTTAGTTTATCATTAATGTGATAATTCTGCATATTGAGTTACACATAAAAACACAAACCAGCACATTCTCACCTCTGAAATCTCTGGTTTTTACAGCCATAGGCTGCACAATGCTGTGAAATTTTTGATGAAAATTCATAGATTTGTTAGTGTGAGTGATGAACGGCGCCATGTTAACCGTAACAAGATGGCAGATATGTCGTCATCATAGACGGTCACAGTGCATTTCCCTAAGCCCAGCGTCCATTGACTTCAATGGGGCTGCTTTGAATGGTTTTTTTCAGCGCTTCGAAACTAGACGGTCATTGGATAAACGCTGCGATTATGTCCCGCCCACGGACGCTCAGCGTCTCTGGGGGTGAATGGGGAGTGGGCTGGCCCGGACTCCGAGCTTCTGCGTGATGATTGGAGGGTCTGTCGAAAGACTGCATCTCCTTTTGACTGACAGCGATTCTGTACTATAAGGAATCACTGAAGCTATTCGCGCTCAGTCCCATCGCGGATTTCTCAAGTTCAGTCGAAATAAAAACTGCTGCAACCTATTTCTTTGATATTTGCTTGGCGAAATTGCTTGATTTTCATCATACATTTCACACAATTATACACCACATTCCTTGTTTCAGTTTTACAGAGTTTAATATTTTTTTACTTGAAAAGACTCCTAGTTGGTACGACAGGGTCACAGACCATTTTCTTGAAAAGGAACGTAGGGCAGAATTTACTTTTAAATAAATAGACAATTTTATGATGTAGGCCGAAAATGAGCTTCCCCTCTCTGACAGACCAGTAGCCGCCACTGATATATATATGTATATATATACACAGTGGTGGTCAGAATTATTGGCACCCTTGGTAAATATGATCAAAGATGACTGTAAAAATAAATCTGCATTGTTTATCCTTTTGATCTTTAATTCATAAAATTAGCAAAAATCTAACCTTTCATTGATGGAAAAGAATTGAAAGTGGGGAGAAAGTCACATTATGAAATAAATGTTTATATCCAAAACACGTTGGCCACAATTATTGGCACCCTTTTATTCAATATTTTTTGCAACCTCCTTTTCCCAAGATAACAGCTCTGAGTCTTCTTCTATAATGCCTGATGAGTTTGGAGAACACCTGAGAAGAGATCAGAGATCATTCCTTCATACCAAATCTCTCCAGATCCTTCAGATTCCCAGCTCCATGCTGGTGCTTCTTCTCTTCAGTTCACTCCACTCATTTTCTTTAGGGTTCAGGTCAGGGGACTGGGAAGACCAAGGCAGAAGCTTCATTTTGTGCTCACTGACACATTTTTTGTGTTGGTTTTGATGTTTGTTTTGGATCATTGTCCTGATGGAAGATCCAACCACGGCCCATTATAATCCAAGATACCATATATCTGAACAAGATGTCCAGGACTTCCAGCAGAAAAATAGGCCCACAACATTAAAGATCCAGCAGTATATTTAACCATGGGCATGGGGTACTTTTTATCCATGTGTGCACCAAACCAATCTTGTTTCTGGATGAGAGCAGAGGATTTTTCTTGAAACCCTCCCAAACAACTTGTGGGGATGTAGGTGCTGTTTGATATTTTTTTTAACGCTTTCTGAGACTCAAGACTCAACTTATCTCTGCAATTCTCCAGCTGTGATCCTTGGAGAGTCTTTGTCCCCTCAAACTTTCCTCCTCACCGTGCATTACGACGATTTAGACACACGTCCTCTTCCAGGCAGATTTGTAACATCTTTAGTTGATTGGAACTTCTTAATTATTGCCCTGAGAGTTGAAATTGGGATTTTCAATGCTTTAGGTATTTTCTTACAGCCACTTTCTATTTTGTGAAGCTCAACAATCTTTTGCTGCACATCAGAACTATATTCTTTGTTTTTTTCTCATTGTGATGAATGATTAAGGGAATTTGGCCTTTGTGTTTCCTCGTGTTTATACTCCTATGGAACAGGAAGTCATGGCTGGACAATTTCATGTTTATGAGCACCCTGGTGTGCTAAAAATGTATTGCATTTATTTCAAAATGTGATTTTCCCCCCACTTTCAATTATTTTTCCTTCAATGAAAGGTTAGATTTTTGCTCATTTTATGAATTAAAGATCAGAAGGATAAACAATGCAGATTTATTTTTACAGTCATCTTTGATCATATTTACCAAGGGTGCCAATAATTCTGACCACCACTGTATATATCAATATGTCCCCAATGAATGCGAATCAGGGTCCTTACTATCCTTATCTGTACCCCAATTCATGTATACGATATACTGATTTATGACCTAGGGAACTGATTGGGATGCACCCAAGGTCTACAGGCAGGTAAGTTGGAGCGGGAAAGTAGATCTCAAGTGCCAGAGCTGAGAAGACGGAGCACAGAGAGGAAGCGTGACTGGGATATGACAGAAGTGCACAGTACTAGGCTGTGTTTGAAAGCTCTACATATCAGGCATCTTTGCAGGCAGCATTTGCACACAAAGGTACCTCACAAAACTAATATCAGACTTCTGAGGCAGTGTAATGGTTTAATTATGAACAACATAGCATATTTAATTACTATAATACTAATTTAGAAATTACATCAATAGTGGAAAAAGTTGGTCAAAAACAAACCTTTATACACAAACCACCAACTGCAACTTTTAGAAGCCATCTTTATTTTTTGGCTCAAATATCACAGAATGGAAAGCACAGGATTGTGGGATATCATAGGCAGTAAAGGATACATCCATGCTGCCTTCAAAAATCAGTCAGGTATCTCAGGAGACAGGATGTGACACGATAAAAGGATTTAGACATGTTTTGATGCCCCTCATATGCTGGAGGAGGCCACATTTTTTAGATTTCATACATAGCCCGAGTGAGCGTCACATGCGGAGTAAGATAAAATGGCATGCACTTAAGGGAAATGTTTTAATCACCGCATTTGAAAGAGCTGACCAAGAAATGCTTGCAGGAAAGACAGAAGAACAGGTCGGTGTTGTCTCGTTTAATTTATGTAACACTTCCTGGGAAGACAAGGAACTGCTTTCTGTGGTGATCATGAAAGTTATTGTAATTTCAATAAGAGAAACTTACTGGAGATAGTATGACCATCTCAAGTCAGTCATAGAACATAAGCAGTGCAAGACATGTCCACAGTTGTCTCTCCTTTGTTCTTTCAAGATGCAACCATTTTTTTAGTTTTACTTGATGCAACCAATGACATCTCCCATACAGAGCACGCATCATTTACCATATATTTATTTGTACATCAGATGGTAATAAAAGAGCACTTCATTGACTTGTGCACAACAGGCAAAGAGCTTGAGAAAAGAGCTTTAGCTCGCCCTCAAAGAACGGTGGTTTCACTATGTCAAGGAGACGCTCTCGTTTTCTCGTGCTCAAACTGGTAAGTCAATACCAAAGCCATAGTTACCATAGATATAATACTGTTTACATCTGCTCATGAAGCCTCATGAGCTGAAACATGAGGGCTGTTATATTTACGACACACGCTCTAAGCGGTTGACCAATCACAACAGACTAACATCTGACTACAGCTTTCCTGTAGCTCAGTGGTTAGAGCATGGCACTAGTAATGCCAAGGTCATGGGTTCGATCCCAGGGATTGCACATACTCTGATACAAATGTATAGTATAATGCAATGTAAGTCGCTTTGGATAAAAGCGTCTGCCAAATGCATAAATGTAAATGTAATGTAAATGACTAACCAGAGCAGACTTGGCTTTTCAGAAGGGAACTTTAAGGAGAAAGGAGCTAAACCAGAGGATTTCAGACAAAGGGTAAAACGAAGCGCTGCAGAAATGTACAGTATGAGGAAAAAAGTAATGTGTTTTGAACTTTAAATCATGTATTCTAGCAGACCCCAAAAATAAATGTATGAATTTGTAAATGTTACAAAACACAGCAGAACAATTAAACAAATACAATAAAGAATATGAAATGGGTAAGATAGGGGTAATGTGGTCACATACCTGGTACCAGTCAGGCTGCCATACAAAAATCCCTGTAAGATTTACGGTAAAAAAAAGCTGTGGTTGTCAGAACTTATATAAAAAATACGGTAGCAAATGTTTTAGGTTTTATGGGACAGAACTTAGTTTACTGTCTATTTTACAGTTCAAAACCATATAATTTAAAGGTTTATATTGTAATAATTACGGTTCATAACTGTTTATTTTACACACTGTAAAAATAAAAATAAAAGAATTATTTAATTAACTGATTTAATGTTAATTTACCAACCTACTGAAGAACTAATATCTGTTTTGTACCTTTGTAATACATTGACAACCACCAAACACAGTGGTGATGAGTCACATGATGAATCAAAGTTCATCACAAGATTTTCCACAAGCTGAGAAGGACAATACTCATATATAGAAGGTGCACACAGTGTCATTCACACAAACACTAAACACCATCTTGGCAACACACATAACATTTTAAAAATGCAATAAACATTAATTCAACAACATTAGATGTAACATAAAACTCTAATGTACATAACTGATTAGAAAAAACTAAGAAAAACTAAGAAGAAACAGTTATTTCGATGTAAAAACATCAAATTTGAAGTGTCACGAATTGTAGAAATGTCAATTTAAGTTTTTACACTGTAAATTATACAAAGACTTGTTATTTTCACTTCAAAAACTGTAAATTTAATGGTATATTACTGTAAAATTACATTAAATGTATCATTAGATCTATTACAGTTATTCACCCTATATAGTACTTTCTGTAAACCAATCAACTGTTTTTCACCGTAGCATTTTTAAAGTCTTTTACCATTAAAATCACGATAATGTTTTACAGTGTGTTTTGCAGATACAGTAATTTATTTGGCGTGAATTTACAGACTCCAATAAGAAGAGCATTATAGTATCTGTAATCCCATTAACCCAGCCAGAAATCTTGGGGTAAAATTTGAAGTACCAGCTGACCACATTGCAATGACAGCATGGTCATGCACAAGATCAGGAAGATCAGGCTCTTCCTACTTCAGCAGGCTGCACAACTTCTCATCCTGGCCCTTGGCATTTCCAGGCTGGACTTCCATCATGTGCAATCAAACCATACCAGCAGTATGACTTCAACAAGCTCAAGAGAGCTTGCACACCGCAGTTTATCTTTGTGCATGGGCTTCCAGTTCAAGGCATTAGTGCTTGCCAGAACAGCCACAGGCTCTATACCCTCCTACCTCCACTCTTTCTTATGAGTCTACATGTCCTCCAGGAGCCTGAGGTCAGTAAGTGAGTAACACCTCGTGGTACCATCACAGAGTGGCACAAAATCACTTTCAAGAACGTTTTTGTTCACTATTCCTTGCTGATTAAATGATCTTCCTAACCCATATCCGGACAGCTGAATCCCTGACAATATTCTAGAAACAGCTGAATATCTCTTCCGAGGGCATGGCATCCTGCTGATCCTTTAAAGAATTTCTTCTATATGCTTTCACGATTTCTTAAATCCCTCCTTGTTCTGGCTTGTACTATCCTAAATGATGGCTAAAATTTTGTATTGCTAGCACTTCTCATGTTATTACCTCCTTAAGATGAATTGTTGTGTTCCTCATTTGTAAGTCACTTTGGATACAAGCGTCTGCTAAATGATTAAGCATAAATGTAAACATAAACATAATCAATGTAAGAGAAAACAAAAGAGTTAGAACAGAAAAGTAGTTTATTTTTAGGTTGTAAGTGTGTAAAGCAGTACTTTGCAAATGCCTGGAATCAAAAATAACTCCTGATTACTTTGAAACTCTACAACAGAGCCATCAATGGATAGAGTTAGAGCCAGCATTATGCAGCTAATGAGGAACATCAAGAAGTATTGTTTTAGTCTTAGAACTGTTTAAGCAGAGATGAAAGGGGAAAAACATCCATAAGTTTACCTGGTTTGAGTGAATATAAATCTCAATAAGTCATCTGCATAAAATGATAGTTAAGGCAGAGAGATCTTAAATGCTGCCCATGAGGGGGAAAAAAAAGAACTGAGCTTGATTTGAAAAAGCTAAATTGTCATAAACAACCCGAATTTCGGAAATGTTGGGAGGTTTTTAAATTTGAATAAAATGAAAACTAAAAGACTTTCAAATCACATGAGCCAACATTTTATTCACAATAGAACATAGATAACATAAATGTTTTTATCCACTAAATGAGCTCGTTTCAAATTTGATGCCTGCTACAGGTCTCAAAAAAGTTGGCACGGGGGCAACAAATGGCTGAAAAAGCAAGACATTTTGAAAAGATTCAGCTGGGAGAACATCTAGCAACTAATTAAGTTAATTGATATCAGGTCTGTAACATGATTAGCTATAAAAGGGATGTGTTGGAGAGGCAGAGTCTCTCAGAAGTAAAGATGGGCAGATCAACGTCAAATTGCAAAGGCTTTGCAAATCTCATCATCTACAGTGCATAACATCATTAAAAGATTCAGAGAAACTGGAGAAATCTCTGTGCATAAGGGACAAGGCCGAAGACCTTTATTGGATGCCCGTGGTCTTTGGGCCCTCAGACGACACTGCAGCACTCTTCGGCATTATTGTGTCAATGACATTACTAAATGGGCCCAGGAATACTTCCAGAAACCACTGTTGGTAAACACAATCTGCCGTGCCATCTGCAGATGCCAACTAAAACTCTATCATGCAAAAAGGAAGCCATATGTGAACATGGTCCAGAAGCGCCGTCATGTCCTGTGGGTCAGGGCTCATTTAAAATGGACTGTTTCAAAGTGGAAAAGTGTTCTATGGTCAGACGAGTCCAAATTTGACATTCTTGTTGGAAATCACGGATGCAATGAACTTCCAGCGTGTTATCAGCGTTCAGTTAAAAATCCAGCATCTCTGATGGTATGGGGGTTCATAAGTGCATACAGTATGGGCAGCTTGCATGTTTTGGAAGGCACTATGAATGCTGAAAGATATATAAAGGTTTTAGAGCAACATATGCTCCCCTCCAGATGACGTCTGTTTCAGGGAAGGCCTTGTGTATTTCAGCAGGACAATGCAAAAATCACATACTGCAGCTATTACAACAGCATTGTACCACCTGTTGGTATAGCCCCAGTGGTATAGTTGGTATATAGCCCCAGTTGGTATAGCCCCAGAACACTGTATAGCCCCAGTGTTCAGCACCACCACACTGAACACTGGGGCCCCCCAAGGATGTGTGCTGAGCCCCCTCCTCTTCACTCTGCTGACCCACGACTGCATACCATCACACAACTCCAACCTCTTTACTAAGTTTGCGGATGACACGACTGTGGTGGGTCTCATTAGCAACAGAGATGAGACAAACTACAGGAGCGAGGTGAGCCGCTTGGCTGGGTGGTGCAGTAACAACAATCTCTCTCTGAACGTGGAGAAGACGAAGGAGATTGTTGTTGACTTCAGGAGAGCGCACACTCAGCATGTTCCTCTGACCATCAACGGTGCGACTGTGGAGAGAGTGAGCAGCACCAAATTCCTGGGTGTGCTCATCACAGAGGACCTCTCCTGGACCGACAACACCACAGCACTGGCCAAGAAGTCTCAACAACGTCTCTACTTCCTCCGCAAACTGAGGAGAGCCAGAGCCCCACCCCCCATCATGTGCACCTTCTACAGAGGCACCATCGAGAGCATTCTGACGAGCTGCATCACTGTGTGGTATGGCGCCTGCAATGCGTCCTGCCGGAAGACTCTGCAACGCATAGTGAGAGCAGCTGAGAAGATCATTGGTGTCTCTCTCCCCTCCCTCCAAGAAACTTACGGAACCCGTCTCACTCGCAAAGCCCTCTGCATCGCAAGTGATCCCACCCACCCGTCACACAGCTTCTTCAGTCTGCTGCCATCAGGGAGGAGACTGCGGAGTCTCCAGGCCAGGACCAGCAGATTGAAGGACAGCTTCATCCATCAGGCTGTCAGGAAGCTGAACTCGCTCCCGAACTTGCCCCCCCGTACCTTTTCTGCCCCAGGCACCACTGAACTATGACCCCCCCCCCCCAGATCCCACATCCCCAGGTCCCACATCCCCAGGTCCTTCCACCCCCCCTCCCACTAACATACGAGGACATGCACCAGTCACTTTGTATACTTTATTATTTAAATATAATAACTGCTCTTGAGCCCTTTTGTCACTTTAATCAGAATGAATAAGCCAATCTTTATCTGCACTGTTTGTTCACTGGTTTGCACTCTATCTGCGATGTGCCTTGCGCTGCTTTATTTAACTTTATTTATTTATTTATTTTTTATTATGTCTTTTTTTACATCCCCTTACTGTATAGTTATATCTTATATTTTATATTGATCTTGTATAATTATATCTTATATTTTATATTGATCTAGATTCTTAAGCTCTACTATTAGTGTTATCTGTATGCACCGGGGGTCTGAGAGTAACGCAATTTCGATTCTCTGTATGTATGTACTGTGCATGTGGAAGAATTGACAATAAAGCAGACTTTGACTTGACTTTGAGCATGGCTTCATTGTAGAAGAGTCCGGGTGCTGAATTGGCCTGCCTGCAGTCCAGAACTTTCACCTATAGAGAACATTTGGCGCATCATTAAATGAAAGACGACCATGAACTCTTCAGCAGCTGGAAACCTATATCAGGCAAGAATGGGACCAAATTCCAACACCAAAACTCCAGAAACTCATAACCTTGATGCCCAGACGTCTTCAAACTGTTTTGAAAAGAAGAGGAAATGCTACACCATGGTAATCATGGCCCTGTCCCAACTATTTTGAGACCTGTAGCAGGCATCAAATTTGAAAATAGCTCATTTTGTGCATAAAATTGTAAAATTTCTCAATTTAAACATTTGATATGTTATCTATGTTCTATTATGAATAAAATATTGGTTCATGTGATATGAAAGTCTTTTAGTTTTCATTTTATTCAAACTGAAAAAAAACGTCCCAACATTTCCGGAATTCGGGTTGTATTTATGACCATTTGGCTTTTTCAAATCAAGTCCGCAATTCTTTTTTTTTTCGGTCACATAGCAACTGCCGCAAAAGTCACTGAGTTTAGTACCATTCTGATGAAGTAGCAATTTCAAAATTAAAAAAAAAAATAAATTTGGTCTAAAATGACTGAACAACACCAGAGGGTTAAATAAAGACTGAGAGAGGTGGAAGCTTAATATTGAAGTCATGTGACTGTGGTGTAGTTCATTTAAAGCCTACATTTAGCTTTTTACTTCTGCCAATTGAATTTAGGCTTCGAAATTCATAAAAGTTCATTTGTGAAGATTATCATGTTGAAAGAAAAGTCTTTTTTTTTTTTTTTCAGTTATCCAAAAGCCAGTGGAAAATTCCTTTTTTTGTTGTTGAGAGAGCTTGGGTGATGCTAAATTACAGTTTGGCCTGCAAAAATGCTTCATCCCTGCAGCCCTAGCAGTTTGAAGAGAACCCAAAGATGCACATACAGACTAACAAGATCATAAAGTCACTCCATGCATACAGATTCAACAGGTAGGTGATTGATAAAACCAAGAAAGCTCCTCATGTCCATTGCAGCTTCCATGAAGTTGAGGAAGAGCCACTGCAGAGGGAAGTCAAAGTGCTTCACTCTGCTTATACAGTAGATGGCCAGTGACAAGTGCCAAGGTAATGTAGATTTTTAAAGAAAACGTTGTGTTCCAAGGCTTCTGTCAACTGGTGAAAATGTATATGCCACACTACCAGTTTCCTCAGCCAAAGTGAAGCATTCATTCTTGAAGATTAAGCCGGTCAAGTCCAGATTTAGGAGTCTCTGTGGACAGGAAAGATGATTTGCTGCTACTTGGCATAGAGAGGGACATTCCTCTTGACAAAGAGTCATCAGCATCTTTGAACAGATGGTTCCTAACAGAAGTTTAAAGATGTGAGACTAAAAAGCCAGCTCACAGGTGAAAATGGTAACACTTTACAATAAGGTTCCATTTGTTAACATTAGCATTAGTTAATGTGAACTAACAACGAAGAATACTTCTGAAGCATTTATTAATTTTAATGCAAATTTCAACATTAACTAATTAATTTTTAAAATCAAAAGTATCTGTTAACAGGCTATTATTAAATGGGCCTGAGCTAACATGAACTAATGATGAAGTTGTATTTTTAATATGCACAAATGCACATGCTCATTGTTAGTTAAGTAAAGAATGGCCATATTACCAGCTCTGGTGTGAATAATTTTTCTAATAATTATAGTCAACTATTCAACTTATACTACTGTTACCAAACCTGAAGGTCAGGTTTTTGTCCTTAAAATAGAATAATAATTAATAGTAATTTCTTACGCATCTGATCCTAAGCATCCGCTGCTAATTCCAAAACGTCATTTTAGAGTTAGTAACGGATAAACTTCAGCCATTGTTATGCAGAGCCATCCTCAATACCACGACTGAGGTGAGACCCTTGAGCAAGGCACCGTACCCCCAACTGCTCCCCGGGCACCGCAGCAATGGCTGCCCACTGCTCCGGGTGTGTGTTCACGGTGTGTGTGTTCACTGCTGTGTGTGTGCACTTGGATGGGTTAAATGCAGAGCACAAATTCCGAGTATGGGTCACCATACTTGGCCACATGTCACTTCACTTCACTTCACTTCAGAGTTGCAGATTAAGCAGTCATTCGAGAGACAGACACACACACACACACACACACACACACCCCACACACAGAGAGAGAGAGGGGGGGTGGGGGTGGGGGTGTTAAAGCATGTGTGAATTACCGGAATCTGTGCATCTCTCAAATAACTAACCTTAACTATTGGGAACTTTTTGTAAAGTGTTACTGGTAAAAACATCTCTAATCGTCATCATTTTCTTTGCCCCTTCTCTGCGCTTAATCAAGCTGTTTATGCAATTGATTTGTAGTGTGTCCCCATGCAGGTACAGCTGGCTCTTATTTTATACTGTGATTTATTATTTTAATCCTGTTGGATTAATCTCTGCACTATTTTTTTCTTTGTGTTGTAATTATTTCTACTTATTACTGCTAGAGACTAGTGTACAGTGTGTTGAGATTTAGTATCCTCATTTGAAACTGAGTAGAGGCTTAGACCCAGAAACAGAATTCGCTAAATCAGGAGAGAGACTGCAGTGCCAGTGAGCGGTCTTGGACCTAATCGGTGGAGCTAGAGGGTCCAACCACACCCTAGTCTCAGGCTCAGACGTCACCCCCACAGACTGTTGGCTGAACATCTGATGCATAAAAAAGGCACACAAAATGAAAAAAACTTCAGGATTCATCTAATTGGTTGAAGTCTACAGGATTTCCGGGAGACGTGTATCCGGTTCTGTCCACCTGGAAGCAAAGCCGTCGTGAAGCCAAACCCCCTCATGGAAGAAGACACAACAAATGAATGCAAAATAACAACAACAATAATAGTAACAAGTTAAAAAAAAAGGTAAATAAATAATGGTAATAATAAAAATAAACAACCAAATAAAAGACACAAAATGAAGAACTACATACAAAGGGGTATTGAAATCAAACACATATCTCTAATTCCAAAATAAATACAAAAAGGATAACATTTCAACAGTCTATAGTCTTTTTTGCGTTGGTGTTCCTTTCACCTTCAGTGCTTTGATAAAGCTTAAAAAGCTTAATACTGATAAAGCTTAAAAACTTAAATTGTACAAAACTAGATGCCTTTTTTGACCATGAACATTTGTGAATGTGATATTTCAACGCTGATGTATGGAAAAGAAGGCAGGGTCATTAGTCTTAAATATGTAAAATATAAAGTCATATTTTTTTAAACTGTGATTTCACAATTAGTCCCATAGAGGGTGAAAATAATTAAAAATACATGATGTCAATACCTGGGGTCTGAATTTTAAATCGGCTCTTTGAACAAAGCTGAGACAAGTGTAAACAATATGTTGAACACAAGATGGTGCTATAATCATAATGCTTGTTTCATCCAGACAAAAGCTAAATTGATCCAATGAAGCAGTAGGCCTCTTATTCGAATAAAAATAAGAATCTTCTTTAATTCTCTAAAGCGTCTAAATAATTAAATCTCGTTAAAAAGAGCATTTTATCCAAGGTACATAGACCAAAATTGTTTAAAAGGTTTTACAGTTTTTAGATCATCATCTAAATTACGTACATGTTACATTGTGTCGTTTTATAGTAAAGCCATTCCTAGGAAGGCTAAAACAAAAGGGAAATAAATAATTTCGGAGTACTGAAGCTTCTTAGTGAGAGGGAGTGATGTGTGCCTGCGTGCGCGAGCTCGCGCGCTGTAGGGTGGAGTTTAACACACCGCCTCAAAGCAACGGTGCAGAAATCACTTCTGACATTACATACCAGCATTTACTCAACAGGAACTTTCTGCTGGGGGACAGGGATTGTTAAAATATTTGTTATTATCCGAAGGTGGAAAACTAGATATCGAAGAAACCTGAGGTAAGAACTAATTCGCTTTTCCAAGTTGACACACTTGAGCTAAAGCTGCTAAACTTTTTCAAGGGTGGGAAGTTTCCTTCCGATGCGAAGATCTTAAAAACTCAGATATGATCAACAATAGGACTTTGAATTCGTTTGCGAGATTATTTTGACGGTTATTCCAGAGACGCGGTGAATAGGGCTTTAAAGGCGACTTTATCACATAAAAGTTGACTTTTTCCCCTCTGAGAGCCTCGGACGAATATGCTGGATATGTTATAACGGAAGAAACGAGGATGTGACGCGATTAACTCTGAAAATGCGCTATTGAAGTACGTTTTTAAGAACAGTCATGTCGTTCCTTCCCTGTAGCTGAGTGACTGATTATGGCCTACGGCTGTGTAAACTCTGAAGTGTAACAGACGCACGTCACGGAAGGAATGAAGCCCGTGAGATACTGTAACTGTAAAACTTCAGTGAAAACGCGGCCTACTGCAAACGCGCGAGGACTCGCTCGTCATTGGAGCTTTATTATTTCTTCAGCTGAGCAGATGTGTCCCTGTCATGTTTTTACTATGATTCATGCGTAAACACAGACTGTCCAAACATGTCGAAACGGATGTCAGTTTATTCCATATGCTTATATTCACGGTGGGGTTGTGACAGTTTCACAAATGTGGCTTGCAGAAATGATCTTTTCGCCTGTGTTGGTTTGAGTCTTTTCTTTTGCAATGTGTGTGCTTTGATAGAGGAAGTTGTGCTGCAGGAATATGCGCCCTCAGGGAGGACATAACTGAGCTCAGATCGGGTGGGGTGAGACAGAGACAAGCAAACTTGCAGGAAGAAACAGTTGCATGTGATTATTGAAGAAGTTGTTACTCAGTCCATCCAGGATTGAACCTAATTGTCCACTCATATTCTGTGGAATGGCATTGCTTGTAGTTTTGGGATATATTGCGTAAGTTCTCTGTGAGCTTGTTGAGACTGAGAGATTCTGCTCTGAGCAGAAGCGTGTTAGTGCTTGAAAGAGCATTCAGTTCAATTACATCTCAGTCTATAAGAACTCATTTGGACAACCCAATCGTTTGTGTAGTAGTAAATGGGTTAAAAGATCCCACACCACTTCTGCACAACGTTGTCGCTCAGAGCAAAAGCTGTTTTAGCTGTGTAAAGCCTGACACGTGAAATAAATATTTGATTAGAAATTAGAAAATCTAAAACAAACATGTTTTGTATCATATTTGATACATCAGGCTTTTAAGGTTCATAGTGAGAATATGGAGCTCACACTTAAAGAGGAAAAATCATTAATTTATTCAGAGGCCCAAACTGAGCAAACATATGCAGTTTTGTGCAGATGTTGCTATTTATATGGTCGAACATTAAGATGAAAATCTGTTAGCTTGTGAAGTAAATCTTAACAGTTGAGACTACTTACATAAAATGCATATAAATATCAGTCGTCACTGTTTCTGCCAATAATATGTCTTAGTAAGGTGATATATAAATCCTTAGTTTTATGATCAAAGCTCTGTATAAACGTTCCTCAAAAACCTGATGGATCATTCACATTTTGTTTTTCTAAAAAAATAATGTATGGATGATTAAGTAAAATTTGCTTCAGTCCAGTTCATCTTGAAATACTGAAATGTATTCTTACATAAATATCAGTAAAGATTTCACACCAAAAAGACAAGTGCATCATGACCTGAAGGTAGATGTTTTTTAGTGTTTATACTAAAAGGCCTTTTACTTGTTAAAAAGTATAAACTATCAATCAGAAGACCGAATGCATGTAGTAAAACAGGCGTTTCAGATCATGTTGGTAATTTAGAGGCCTTAGAATCATGTATCAAATATGATACAGTAGCTTTATATGGCTAATAACCATTTTGGAGAAGGTTGTCTGTCCATATGTTTCCTGGTATTTTCCTCATTAAAATCCAAGACATGTCTGTGGTGTTCTTTATTAAACGTCAGCACACACACAGTCCACAGCACTGTCTTCCCCAGTCCAGTCCAGTGCAGTGAACGATGTGTGCAGACGGGGCTCCATACGGCCAGCAGCATGTTTCTCTGCACCCACCCCACCGTGTAACAAGCATGCCATTGAAGGCACACTGGGTAGAATTGTGGTGGGCTTCAGAGAAATGAAGGCTCTCTTTGTGTTCAGGGGTCTGAGAGGGTGTAGAGAGAGTGGATGATGACCTGTTCATCCAGTTAACTCTGATCAGCCCACAGTCAGAGCCGTCTCGTCAGTACTTCAGACATAATCTTCATGTAGATTCCTTCATGGTTTAAGACTTGGTCACTGGGATGTCTGAACTACTAGTCAGGGCAGGGGTGCGTTTCCTGAAGCCAACTATGTCGTTCGTTACCAACACAATTCAACGGAACTTGTGACCATAGTTGGCTAACGATGCTTTTGGGAAATGCACACAAGGTTATTAGCCTTAAAGGAATATTTCACCCAAAAATGAGCATTCTGTCATCATTTACTCACCCTCACGTTGATCCAAACCCATAACTTTCATTTATCCTTTGCTTCAAGCAAGCAATATTTAAAGGGGACCTATTATGTCCCCTTTTACAAGATGTAAAATAAGTCTCTGATGTCCCCAGAGTGTGTAAAGTGTTTTAGCTCAAAATACCCCACAGATAATTTTTTATAGCATGTTAAAATTGCCACTTTTTGGGGGTGAGCAAAAACGCGCCGTTTCAGTGTGTGCCCTTTATATGCAAATGAGCTGCTGTGCTCGGCCTAAGAGGGCGGAGCTTCAAGAGTTGATTCTCCGGTGTCAGGAGTCAGTCAGGACGCACTATAATGTCAGAAATTGCAAATATATGCTGCATGGAGATAGAACAGGTATAGTTTAGTTCAATTATGGTTATAACTTATATTGTCTTCTTGTTTTTTTTTATCCACTATATTAGTACAAGCCTGTTTACCGATGAGTATAACGGTTATTGTACTTCACACAAAATATGAAGTTTTCACACTAAGAAAATCACTGTAAGAGCTTTATAAAACACAGTGCAAGTGTGCATTAAAATATTATCCATAAACTCTCTCTCTCCCTTGCATTATCATCAACATACATAGTGAATTACATAGAAACCCTCCTTACAACTAACAGTAAACAAATATATAAAGACCTTATGCCTTTTCAGGTGGTGCTTAATAAACTGGTAAACTTTATATCCATAAACTGTAATAAAGTGCTCTCATCTTCATTGCTGCCGTATCCAGTATCACTCTGGAGACTGTATGTTTTGTATTGTCCCTTTGTATTGACATTCATTCACAAAGCAGTCTGGTGTGGGTCCCACGGTAAAAATCACGTTCCGGGGGCTAAAATCAGAGTTTTTGGCGGGGCTCCCCTGGTAAAATTTGCGTTCCAGGGGCTAAATATCATGTTATTTGGGGTCGATTCAACCCGCGGTTCTATGTTAAAACAACAGTGTCTGTCAACATTTGTGGGCGAGGCCTGTGGCTAATGTGACGTCACACTGCCAGGGATCTGTAAACGGCTTGTTCTGAGACACTGCTTATGATGTATGTGGAGTGGTTGGATTTTTATCATTATAGGGTGGTTGTGTACACACACTGCCAACACACATTTATGTCCAAACACCATGCAAAAGTGAATTTTGCATAATAGGTCCCCTTTAATGTGCTCTACGTATGTGCTTTTATCAGTGTTTCAACAGTATGTGAATAAAAGTCTAAATTAAATTTGTTTATCATATAAAGTGATTGTCTCTTCAGAAGGCTTGCATTTTATATGGATTACCTTTACGATGTCTTTATTAAGTTTTTGAAGTGTCAAAGTTTTGGGTGAACGGACTTTAATTTGAGGAACAGAAATCTATCCGGTTTCATAAAAATATATTAATTTGTGTTACAAGGATGAACAAATTTCTTATGGGTTTGAACTGGAGGGTACAGCCTAATAAATTATAATAGAATATATCTTTTTAGATGAACTAACCCTTTAAGTTTTAAAATGGTTCCCGCTGTGGCTGTCATATATCAATCACACTTGCACAAATTCAGACTTGCTCATGTGGCATTGACTTTGAAGCTCATTTTCACTTCCACTATATGTAAAAGAGTGACCAGTACGTTCTTCTCCTTTTGTGTGGAGGGTTTGGAAAAAAAATTCATATTTGGGTGAACTATCCTTTAACCAGGACTTGAGCTTTAAGCAAAGAAATTAATAAACTGTATAGTAATAATTATATAGAAGTAACATGGTAACTTCTTAAGATTGCATGAATGTCTGAGTGCGGTTGCTGAATTCTTCTGAAAGAACAGGATGTGCTCTGTCATTCCCTGGGGAAGAACTACACTAGTAACCCTCAAATTAACACATTCAAGAGGAATGTTTACTGGTGTGACAAGATGAAGTTTCCACATTCAATGTGGAGCATGTGTTTATACATTAATGTTAAAGTTCTAGTGGCACCTGTTAATGTGACTTTTTACCGGGGTCAGTCAGTAATACTGTCTTTATGCATTTAATCATCAATTAAATCAGTAACACTAATTTACGATTCCCACAGTTTGGTCCAGTATTTGCTGGAACCTGTTTGGCCATATGCATAGATGACAGGTGCTGGATTTATGTCCCGAGCGTCCGCATGGTGGCCTACACTCGCTCCCGTTTAGGAGATCTGGACTGCTAGTTTGTTTCTCTTGCCAGTATTTGGAAGCAGCCATATTTGGTCAAAGCAACTTGGTCTGTTATTCCAGTGGCAAGAGAAATCATTTGGAGGCCAATTCTATTGCCTCAGCCTCTAAAACAGTGACATAGTCTATTTGATCCATTATGCTAAATTCATTGTCTGGAAACTAGGGTTGGGCGATATGGTCAAAAAAATGATCACAATACTTTTTTTCCCCATATTATACAATATTGATATTTATCACGATATTAATTTACCATTAATGGGGAAGAAAATGCTTTCCACATATTTGTTAGACCTTGAGAATGAATGTAAACATGAAAACTTTTAATTTAGGGCCCCATGAAATTCATTTTATTTTCCCCTAAATTCTCTGTTTTCCATTTATTTTTTGGGATACTATTTTATGATTTAATACAATTTTATACAAAATTTTACAATTTAATCAAGCTTATAAAATGTAATCAAATGAAAAGCTTTTTTTTTCTTTTTTCTCTCAAATAAGATGCTGCACAACTGAACTGTATAAATTTAAAGCATGGAATGAAAACATATCTTGGTTGTATGATATTCTGCAGAAATAATAATAATATTATTACTTAAGTACATTATTTAGTACATTTTAGTATACAGTAGTGTTATATTTGTCATAATTTCTTGAAGTTAAACCAAAATGTTATTTTGACGGTTTGTCATAAAGAACTGTTTTAGCTTCAGTTTATTTGACGGTAGTTTTTCTTAAATGAAACTATGAAAAGCTTGTGAAGTGACTCTCAAAGCAGCACTGGAGATGAGGTTCATGTGTTCATGTCTTCATATATTGAGACGCAGATGCTGAAAACAGTGAAATGTCAGGCCTGTTTGAGTTTGCGTATCAAACGAAACCGTGCCGTTTATTCACACAGAGACGCACAGAAATCTGCTTTGTGATAGGCTGTTAGATTAATCCGAATAGAGTAAAAATGTCCAGAGCATATCATCGATATGATATCGTTTATAACCCAGCCGTACAGGAAACTCTAATGTTATAATGCCAATTAACACTATTAGATTGGACAGTGAATAATCAGTCCTCTTGGAGGAGGCGGAGACACAAATACTATCCATTATATTCAAGTGTTTTTATAGCTAAATTAGCTTTAAACATTATAACTAGATCTCAAATGAATAGTCAGCATTATTGTCATTTAAAGTAATTTTTGTTGTTGAATAGTCATTTGAAGGATGTTGGCTGTTGACAGATGGTAACATGAGATTTTAAACTTGCATGACACCTTATAGCAGTAAAGGAAGAAGACACAGCTTGCAGTCCAGATGTACTCCAAAGAGCCCGCAAAGATGTAGATGGCATAGTATGGAAAAAATTTACAAAAATAGTAAATAAAATATAGAATACAAGTTATGTGTTGTACATGTAAGCTGGAGCTAGTGCTCCACAATAATGAAGCTGCAGCTGTGATATTGTGATGCATGGTGCTGTACTGAATTCATAATATAGGTAGGGCTGCAACAATCATATTGAAAATAATCCACAATGAATTTGATGACTAATGGGGTCTGCGCACTATGCAACACCTCTTTACAGCTGTGAATAACACATTTCTGTGGATCAAACTCATCTGGAAAACAGCAGAGGAAACTGAAGTGAGCTGCTGCAGGAAAAGTGCACAGGTGCTCTTGTCAGGTGCTCTGGAAGATGTGTATAGATCCTGATCTATAAATGTTAGTCATTCAAGTATTTCCTTTTTGCAATAAAGGCTTGTCCTGACAGCAGCAAGCAAGTCTCTGCTAACCTAACGGGTGCTGCCGCATACCAAACAGACCGAGCACAACAGAATAAGGAGCGCAATCATTTTGACTAAAATATACATTTTGCTAAAATATTTGTTGTTGGATATTAAATGTTCCATTTGTAGAATTAAACCTACAAGTAAGAGTATTTTTATGATAGCAGTAACTGTAAAGTGACTATTGTAATGTGGTAATCAAATGTAGGCTAATTTAATTACTGTAAACTCAGATGAGTGAATGTGTGTTCCTCTTACCAGTTAACTTGTAATCTGTGCTTTGTTTTTATTTATTTTCATTTTTAGTTTAGTGAATTCACTTCTGCTTTAAAAAGAATTATTTTTGTTTGTAGATTGTAATGTTGTTAGAATGTAATGTGATTTTAACCCCCTTTTTTGCACATAATATATAGAATAGGTTATATTCACTACATTTGTTTTGATAGCCTTCAATATGAACATTGTTTGTAGGACAACATTGGGCAGGATGTAAAATAACATTTTGTAAAATAAATAGAATTTTTAAAATCCAAATAGGAAAAAGTAGAAAATACCGTGATAGGCTATAACAGATAACCATTTAGCCAAAAAATACTGAGATGTGATTACCTATTACAGCCTAATACAAGCTCTTAACTTAATGAAAAAGCTGAATTAATTGCTTGTTGATTGATCTAATCATTAAAAAAAATTATTAGCTAATCGATTTTCAAAAAAAAAATTTTTTAGTTACAGTCGTGCTTGAAGAAATCGAAAAATGTTTGTTAAATTAACATAAAAGTTCATGACACACTGGATGTGTGTTGATGATATTGCACATCAGCAAACATTAGCAGTGGCGGCTTAGAGTTGCTCTCATGGACTGGTTTACACAAAGTGACACTTCTAGTGTACACAGCAGCGTTGAGTGTCTGGATCAGGATAGGTGTGAGAAATTTAGGATTGCCAATAATGTCATGACTGCAGTGTGAGCACATGCTTGGTAAAGCAGTCTGACATGGTCATCTTGAGCTGCCTATGTGTGAATGGAAAAACTGCTGAGATCTTGCCAGGTTTAGAGGGGAAAAAACTGTTCTGTCAATGTTTCCTCCAATATAACATAACTTACTGTCTAAAGGATGGAGCTTGCACAGCTTGTCTTGTGAATTATTTCTAGTATATTGTAGAAAATATGCTACAATTGTGTCTTTTTTTAAAAACCTATGAGTAGGGTTGCAGTGATGCATCAATGTAATCGATTATGTAAATTAGTCAATTGTAACCCAATGGCTCCGACTCCCGGGCATGCTGAAAATCAGCCGTTATTACAAAAATATTGAGCCCAATCTAAATGTGTGAATTTTTTTTAAACAGAGACTGAATAAAATGGTGCTCTTTAAAATGTATTTAAAATATCGGGTGAAATAATAAATAATCATTACATTATTCGATTAATTTTGTGGTGGTGGTGGTGGGGCATTGCAGTTTGTTAAAGTGATAGTTCACACAAAAATGAAAATTTGATGTTTATCTGCTTACCCCCAGGGCATCCAAGATGTAGGTGACTTTGTTTCTTCAGTAGAACACAAATGATGATTTTTAACTCCAACCGTTGCCGTCTGTCAGCCGTATAATGCATGTCAATGGGAATTCTATCTATAAGAGTAAAAAAAACATGCACAGACAAATCCAAATGAAACCCTGCGGCTAGTGACGACACATTGGTGTCCTAAGGCACGAAACGATCAGTTTGTGCGAGAAACCGAACAGTATTTATATCATTTTTTACCTCTAAAACACCACTATGTCCAACTGCCCTGAGCATCCGGTTAGTGAGGTCAGGAAACGCGTTCTGATGACGGAAGTGATGTCTCGCGCTTTGCTTCAATGAGATTATACGGCGGACAGACGGTTTGAGTTAAAAATAATCATCTGTGTCCTACTGAAGAAAAAAAAAAGTCACCTACATCTTGGATTTCCTTGGGGTAAGCAGATAAACATCAAATTTTCATTTTTGGGTGAGCTATACCTTTAATCGAATAATAATAAAAGACAGCAACATACTACAGATTTTACTTTTTGGTATTTCAAGATGCAGGAAGAGGCATATTTCGCAACCGCGCATTGTTTTCTGTGCGCACTCAAAGCATGCACGCTCAAAGAGGCGCCTTTAAGATGGTGAGTGAACACATAATCGAGCACTGTTTTGCGACTCCTTGAGCTTGAACGGGTACATACACACAAAATGATCTCAAAATCCCCTTCTCGACAAGTATTCTTGTATACAGTCAGTTATAAAGTCTTAAGTGAACCTAAACAGTTGAGATAACTTGAGAAAGAACATCCGATATGTGTTTCATCATGTTGGTTCTGTGCATTCGCTCATGCATTCGTACATTGGTTACATGCATTTAATGACAGCAGCCTAAAAATAACTGTCATTAATTGTCAAACAACAAAGCAACTTTAACAATGATTAAACTATATTTAATTTATACAGTGAACACCATTCATGCTTTATATTTATATTATTACATTTCTGTACATGAGTACTATTGTTAGACCTAACTTTATTTGTAAATGTTCTACAGTATTTATCTCTGTTTTAATTTGTGTATTCTTATTTTTACTGTCCACTTGTCTTTAATGATGTTTGAACTTTATTAGTTAGGAGTTTTTGCTATGGTATCAAAGTACTTAAAGTGTTTAAGTTAAATGTTAAGCAAAGTTACATTTGTCTTAAAACCCCCCATTTTTATTTGTATTTTATTTATTAATGTATTGCTGATCCAAAAATTGATCCGATCCGTGACTCGAAAACCGTAATATGATCTGAACCGTGAGTTTTGCGATCCGTTACACTACTATGGCTTTGTACGCTTTTGGAACAGAGCCTGTTCTGGTAATGTTAGCCAGAGCCTGTGACATGTTAGGAGTGTTAGGAGAGGAGGTATGTGCTGTAGCAGATGGTTTTTGTGTGTTACAGAGAGACAGCAGCTGCATTTCTTAGATAGCTGCATAGAACACCGACACATGACGGAAGAGTGACTAAAGACTTCCTGTTTGTTTGGGAAAGTGTCCAGAGGAATGTGGCTTCATGTCACTGGGCATATCTTCCCATGATCCATGAGAAATCATCTCACTAGACACATTTGTGGATGCAGAAAACGCTAATTTTTAAGCAATTGTTTTTATTTTATATTCTTACAAGTAGATAAGAACGTTTGGGGGTGTGCCTGTATGCAGTTTACATTGTAGAACAAAACGTCAAAGTATTGTCAAGTTATGTTTACCACAGTCTTTATTTTATCTCAAGGGATCCAGTGGGGCGAATTAGTCTTCCGAGTTTTGATGTCACCCCTGCGCTACTCGATTCACACTACACTGACAAATGCAGACAATCACTAGATTACAGTATGTCACTTCTTAGACATTCCACAACACAACAAATGCCAACTGAACATGTTCATTTGTGGGAAACAATCGCTGACCAACGCCAACAGGGGTAATGTACTGATCCGACAAAACCTGATAAGATCTCTGTTGCTGTTGGTTGGCGTCTGTCAGCGCAGTGTGGATTGGCCTTAAAACCTTTTAACTCTTTCCCCGTCATTGACAATTTCAGACAATACATGTTTTCACTGTTATATAGTAGGGGCTGCTATTATACATCTTCTGAAAGAGTACAGAATCTCCAGATCAAAACACAGGGAAAGAAGAAGCAGAAACAAGCTGGTGTTAAAAATGCTGGTGGGAAAATAATTAAAGGGATAGTTCACCCAAAAATGAAAATTCTGTCATCATTTACTCACCCTCAACCTGTACAAGTTTCTTTCTTCTGTTGAACACCAAAAAGAAAATATTTTGAAGAATGTTGGTAATCACTAACCAGACAGCCATTGACTTAGTAGCCATAGTATTTTTTTTTTTCCTACTATTGAAATCAATGGATACCGTCAACTGTCTGGTTTCCAACATTTGGAACACAACTTGGTTAGACATGTAGACATCTGGCATATTAATTGGTAAAATGTATGTTTTGTAAAAAAAAAGTTTGTTTAGTTCCGTATATATTTGCTTTAGAGGAAAATTAAACTTCTACTTTGACACTTTCATTTTTTGGAAGCTGCTTTCACTTTACAATAATCTGCTGAGTGTCTTCTTTAAAAAGAGACCAACCTTAGGTCTGTATTCAAAAGCATTCATGAATAACAACCATTTCAGCTCAGATCTATGCTCAAAAAGCGGTGACGGTTAAAGGCCTTGTCTTCACTTTGGCCTTTTGTTTTCAAAACCGCTTTCATCTAAAATTTATATTCAATTTTAATTCAGCTCTATTTTAATTTCTAAAAAAGATAGTTTTAGTGAACAATAACAGCACTACCACAGAGAACACTGTGTGTCTGAGAAAATAAATCTAAGAGTGACTTGCTTATAGCTGTCTCTGCAAATTATGCTGGGATAGGAGAAAGGATTTTAACACTGAAAGAAATGACATACTTCGGCTTTATTGTGCCTGCTTTTCTCTCGAGCTTCTATAAAACTGCTTGCTCTTTCTCTGAGTTTGAATTTTGTATCAGCTGAGTCATCACTAAAATCACCAATCTCGGGTGAAAATTTATATGAGCAGGCAGGCTATACCATATATGGTACCCATAATCACAGGGTACGGGACCTTGTTATAAACATGCATACATACAGAGATTGACAGAATCTACTGTACACCGGACGCGACTGTTGACCCGTCGCATCGTGCCACGCTGCCACAGCTAGAGCTGTCTACACTGCGCGACAAAGCGACCGTTGCAAATCCATTTATATTTCCTATGAGAAGTATCGCAAGTGCTTGGAGAATGTCATAAATGGAATGAGACATCAGTTGACTGCCGGGCATTTGTTGTGTTGTGTGGCACCATGGCACGCTACTCCACATCCAGTGTAGACGACCTCACTGATTATAATGGTCTTTTATCACGTCGTATCGTGCTGCACGCATCCGGTATTTATACGGTGTGAGTGTAGAGCCACATACTGCCCTAACTGAAATTCTGCAGTGACTATTTTCAGTGTGACATGAAGGTGTGTCACTGGTTCAGCTGACCACCACTTTGTCAGAGCTGTGTGAGCTGTCTAGAACACCTATAACCTATAAATACACTGCAGTTTTGGACTGTGTGAAGTGTTTTGTGGCATTGCTAACTTCATCTATTTACACAGTACTTGACGACTACACATTATGGGTTTTACTTATTTGCTGATATTTATCTCGAGAGAACAGGGTGGCCGATAGAGGGATACATAGGCTCTGATTCCGTGGGTGCTCGGGGGTTTGACAACACAACATATTCTCCATTCATTTTAAGTAGTAATAATAAAAAAAAGATTGCAGCTTTCAGACACGACTTTCTTCTTGTTTTTATAGTTCATTTGAGGCCATTTGGATGGCCTTATTTTAATGACAAATGTCGAGAGTGCATTATTGTAATGCGAGAGTGCATCCATGTAACGAATCTCTCCAATCGCAGGCGGATTTATTTCATTCTCGCACAAAACTGGACCCGAACTTTCAAATATACTGTGGTCTCATGGCTCTGCTCTAGCTCAGATTTTACGTGCGCACTCAAACTTTGTCCCGTGCACTCTTGAATCTCTACTTGCTCTTTCTCTAGAATTGTCTTCTCTCTTGGATTTAATGTTTCCAGAAGCTTTCAACCACCAGACTTTCATGACTGACTGATGAAATAACACAGTGTAGGCCTACCTTTTAAATTGTAAAGAAATTACGGATTCACCTTTTGTTTCATGAGATAGCATTTCAAGCTGCAAGTTCTCTAGTAATTTTATTACTTATTAGTTATTTTTGAGTTAAGTTCTTATTGTAAAAAGTTATTGAATCTTATTTATTGAACCGCTATTGATCATCCGGTATAGGCTATATCACGCGACGGGAGCGCGATCGTGACAAAACTCATGGATAGAATGTGCTTTTGTTTGGTTAGTAATGTATTTGCAGTTTGTGCATTTCTCTTCTCGTTAAAAGATATTTTTTGTGTAATTCATCAAGTGCACCATTAAATGGAAAAAACTACAGTAGCCTACTCTTAAAAAGGGGGGATAGGGGTTTGGAGTGTGGGCACTCACTGGCAGAAACATAAATCACCGCCTATGGATGGATATATAATGTTTAATACATACACTACTGGTCTAAAGTTTGGAGTAATTAAGTTTCTGTGGTTAACCAACAAGCCATAAATAAATGCGATAAAACATTTAATAAAAACAGACTTGTCACGTGACAAAGGCTGGATATCTTTACTGGTTGAATTAAAAAAAAAAATACTGATAGATCAGTGGTTCTTAACCTTTTTTACTCCAAGGCCCCCTTCTCCAAATCAATAGTGCAAGTCTGTATTTCACACAGCGCAATGAGAAACGGCTTGAGCTGATCCGAAACATTCACATAATACGTACGAGGGAGGCGGTGCTTTGTTTTAATATATATTTTTAATTTATTGAATTTATCTTTTTATTAATTTAATGTATTAATAATCAAATTTAATGAATTATATTAATATTTAAATTAATTTTAAGTTATCTCACTGCCCCCCTAGAGAATCACTGAGGTCCCCTAGTGGGCCACGGCACACAGATTGAAAACCACTTTAATAGATAATACGAACCACATCAATGTTCATTTTACAAGTATCATCTTTACATGATACACATTAGCCTGCTCTCTGTCTGTGTGCCTGCTTGTGTGTAAGAGAGAGTTTACGCACTCAATGCCAAGAATGCGAGGCAACGGTATTTTAAATGCATAAATAACTAACGTGGTACTTTTCAAAGTGAGTATGTAGAATAATTAGTTAAGTTATCAGAAACAATGTAATATAATATACGTTTCTCAACTTTGAGAATTAAAGGTTTGTCAGTCATCCATGATTTCAGTTTTTAAAACTTTATTAATCTGCACTCTGTGTTTTTCCAACTCCAAGTTATTGTAGTGCTAAACATAGACTAGGACTTTGCAGTAGCATTTGAACACACATTAGTCACACATTAGAGCGACACGCGCCTCTCATCAAAAGTAAATACCAGCTCTCTTCTGCAAAATATCGTCATCAGATGCTGTTTACACTAAATATGATTAAACCAGGATCAGATTACACACACTGCTTCTTTATTTCAGCATTTGTTTTTTCTGCCTGTTAAGGTTATTTTATTTGTTCCCATTTGCCACTATTTTCAGTGGCCAATCTTCCAGTGTATCGCTACTATTCGCCTCTTAATGTCATCTTTGAAACTGTGTTTTAAAGTTTTGTCTTTTTCAAACTAACCAACAGCACGTCAGTATTTGCACTCACATTGGTTCAGGCTTTTTGAAGTCAGACTGGCTTTTATCATGATGCTGATATGGTTGTGTGATAATTCTGGCATTAGATGAAGCTATTATGTGCTTAATGTGTCCAGTAAGATTAAAGCTGTTGGATTTGTCCTGCAGATTATATGCCAACAGATGTTCAGCCTTCCTGCAAAAGTCATTAGATGCTCAGACCTCACACACCACTGTGGGAATTCACAGTTTGATGGCACTGCGGCGGCTTAAGGCCTTGACACACCAGCTGATCATTGGCCGATATCAGGCCATCGTTGAGAGCCTTTTGGCCTAGATGTTGGCCGGTATTCCGCAGTCATAGCTCTTCCAGTTTCCATTTCTGAATGATGAATGCACGCTACTGCCACCTGCTGGTACGGAGTTCTTTCCTCCCACACAGGAGAAAAACATGCATGCTAGTTTGCTGTAGTCTTCATGGTGTGTTCAAGTGAAACTTTTTGGCCCAGATGCATCACTTTTCATTGCTTTGATGCCGGTTTGGTGTGTCTGGGCCTTTACTGCATGACCGTCTACTTGATAAACATGAGCAAAACAAGCTGTGGAAAAATGTCTTTGCTGTTAGTCCTCTTGCTCATTCATTCAGAATATCCACAAAATTATTATCATTAACCTATCCTTTACGTGTGTTTTGGTTCAGTTGTACCATAAAACAGATCTGCGACACCAGACTTGTGTGCTGTGTAAATACGTGATGACTTTCCACATGATTTGACTGGGCGTGTGTGACCGCTGTATGACACTCATACAACCAATGCTGAATGGGCCATCAGACTCTGCCCCACATACATGATATTAATACAAAGTTATCATGACAGCTGACTCCATCCTGTAATGAACCGACATGTCAGTCAGATCTGAGAACTAAGTGAGACGCTGCAGCCTGCGAACAAAGATAGAAGTGGTGTCATAGACACTTAACACTACATGGTTAAACAGTTGTTTTGTCTTGGGTGCAGGAATTGAATCGGCAGTGCATGTTAACAGTGTGTAGAGCTGTTTTCGCAGTGCATTGCTGACAGATCACACCTCAGTATATTTGTGGCACCGCTCGTCAACTGCATATTGCGTTAACAGTCCAGCTACATGAAGGAATCAGTCATGCTATTAGTCAAATCCAGTCAAGATTTGTTTGTATAGTTCTTTTCACGTTACACATTATTGAAAGTATACCTTATTGCCTTATAGTCCATAGGACCTAGACTATATAAAGACATGTGGTTCGGATTCAACTGAACACTTGGAGAGCATATTTATGTTCTGGAGTTTTTTTTGTTTCTCAAAAAGTTCCAACGAGTTATTACAGTGGATTATATTGATTATTTAACTTTTTCTGCTTATTTTGTGTAAAAAAAAAAAAGGGTGGAAAATGTCTTTCATTATTAGATTTGTACTGTTTGTGTTTTGAGTCTTTTGAATCTTCCAATTTATATTAAAACAAATGTGCCTGCATATTAGGGCTGCACGATTTGGGGAAAATGTCATATTGCGATTATTGAGGTCAATATTGCGATTGCGATATGCGATAGCGATATACTAAACAAATAGTATCATGAGTCATCTTGCTTGGTNGATGAACTCAAACTCTGAAGTAGGGCTGCACGATTAATCGCATGAGATTGTCATGCGTGTCTCGTCAGAAAAGCCGGTTCTGTGATTAGCGGTAAATGTCCATCACCTGCTTTCAAATGGAGCGGCACTTAATATACAGAGCCGCAGTTCGCGGACAAGCTACGCAATATCGCGTTCATAACCGCATGCGATTCATCTGCGATTATGAACGCAATATTGCGTAGCTTGTCCGCGAACTACGGCTCTGTATATTAAGTGCCGCTCCATTTGAAAGCAGGTGATGGACATTTACCGCTAATCACAGAACCGGCTTTACTGACGAGACACGCATGACAATCTCATGCGATTAATCGTGCAGCCCTANGCTCTCAGAAAATGGGTTGTCGTGTCCACACATGTATTTATTTATTTATTAAATTATTATTATTTTATTTCATAAAATCGCAGCATTTTGCGTCATATAATCGCACAAGCTTGACATCGCGATTGCGATTGCGATATGATTAATCGTGCAGCTCTACTGCATATTGGGAAAAAAATCAGAAACTGTAGTTTTCATGCAGTTAAGACATTTTTCTGAGCTTAAGGGGGATGAACTCAAACTCTGAATGCGATTCATCTGCGATTATGAACGCAATATTGCGTAGTTTGTCTGCGAACTACGGCTCTGTATATTAAGTGCCGCTCCATTTGAAAGCAGGTGATGGACATTTACCGCTAATCACAGAACCGGCTTTACTGACGAGACACGCATGACAATCTCATGCGATTAATCGTGCAGCCCTACTCTGAATGTAAGGATTTGTCAATTGTTGAAAATGTTGAAATGCTCCAGCAACTTAAACGTCAAAGATCAAACCATTACAGACACAAGGCATTTCTGAATAATGACCCCTCATGAACCCTGCTGAATAGTGACCGGCCTACATGTTTAGCTCTGACCTTCACTTCCACATGATTAAAGTTATTGATTTGCAGTCATTTTTGATTGCTTAAATGCAGTGCATGGCATGCGTTTGTTTTGCGGTCTATGTGGCATGACAATGTTGCCTGTGAGAATGTCTGAGCAGTTCTCTTTTGTTTAAGTGTTGTGGTTTTTCCACAGTTGTTGATGTACCATAAAATGTGTGACAACAGAGCCAGGAGGAGTTTGGGAGTGCTGTTGAAAGCGCTGTGGTTAAGTGACTATGCTGGGTTAGATCATAGATCAAGTGCTCTGAGAGGGACTGTCCACTCTGGGTGTGGAAGTCATGGTGAAGAAATGCTTCCAACAAGGGGAAAAAATTACACAGGCTGAATCATGGGGAAACTCCTATTTCTCAATCTCATGTCTTCTTTTTTTAATGTTTCCTTTAAGTCTTTGAATGGTTAATTGCTTTATGATGCGGTAAATGTGCCATTCCACTAGTGATGTCTGTTAAAGTGATCCAGTCACAGAGAAGTCATTGAGATTTGTTTGGATTCAGTGATTCAAATATTAACACTGGCAATATGGACCCTACTGAACAGTGAAGAGAGCCTGTGTGTGCGCTTATGTACATGGCCATATAGACAAGAATACGTGTGTGTGTGGACAAATGCCCACGTTTGATTAAAAACCTTGGCAACGACAAAGTTACAGTAGACATTTATAGCCAGAGAATAATTTTGGAAAACACATTTGCTGTGTCTACTGCAGTATAAATTGTAAAGAAATGTCTAGCGGGTGATGCGTTTGAACAGTTATATACTGCCATACCACCTAGACCTAGAGGTCATATGAGGTCATGTGAGTGTCTGCGTGTCATTTAAGATTCAAGCATGTAGGTCTGTGAGGTGAATCAGTGAGAGCAACCCCTGACCTTCCTGAAGATCTTTCCCTTCTTTGCACTTGCTCAATTGCAGTTCTTGAACTGCAGGAAGCATGTGTGTGTCTATCTGTGACTGAGGTCACGTTCACTAAAGCAATCAGACGGATTGAATTACAGGAGCTGTGACTGATCTGGTGCTCTGCATTGTCTGCTGTCACATCAAAAGATATGGGCTGGGCCTTAGTTTGTAGCACTACACATCATAACTTTACCTAACTTGGGGTAGGGGTAAGTAAAACCAAAAGTATGTCTTAGAATTCTGTCACACCACAAAAGCACTCATGCATTCTGGAGCGTGAGAAAGGAAACATCAAACAATACCTGTATGAATGTGTTTTACACTAGTGCTGCATGACACAAGCCAGTCAGAAAGTGATAAAAACTGATCAGTTTTTATACTTCAGTAGGGATTGTATTGGTCACCACATATTTGGCTTCAGAAGCAGTAAACTACAACTAGTAAACTATTTCAATGCCAATTCTTTTCTATTGTACATTATATTTCAAGGCTTCAGACTGCGACCCAATAGTCGCGTTTTGCAACTTTTTTTTTTCTTCGCTGCAGAATTAATACCATCGCTGCGAGATCTAGTGGGAAGCATTCAAATTCAACGCAGAATTCACGGCTATAAACCACATATATCAGATCAAGTAGCCCTGATGTGGAAATCAGGAGAAACACTGTGCCTTGAACAAACAAGTTAACACGTCCACAAATCACCATGGATTTAATGTAGTAACGCTTACTGAAACCATGGTATTGTGGCAGAAATAATCAAATGATTTTACATTATTCATTTCAGGGTTCATGCTAACTTATTGAGAGTGAAATTCAAGCACTTTTCAAGGACTTTTTAAAGTGCTTTACACTTTTTCCAGCACTTCAAAGCTCTAAATATTATTTCATTTTAATGTTATTTTAAATGTGATGATTTGTAAAATTAAAAGTTTAAAGATGAAGGAAAACAAACTCTTTAAAAAAAAGACACTTTTTGACTACCTGTATGCAAAAGTAGGAAAAGTCACAGTCTCATGAAAAACAAAAACTTCTTCAAATTGTGACTGAATTACACAGAAAGCAAATAAAGAGCGCTCCTTTTATAATCACTGAAGCTGTCAGTCAGTTCAGTATGGTTTATTTAATAAGATTAGAATATTTACATTTTTCCCTATAAAAACAGTTACTGTTAGTAAGTTAATATTATCTGCATCTCAATTCAAGCTCAGTGCTTTACTGTCAAATTTCCAATAAATAAACATGTAATATCAGGTGCTGGCACCACCTTCTGTAGAACTAGCACCACTGCTCTCAATTTTTAATCTGGAGTCCTGTATTTTTTTTTTTTATGTTTTATTTCCCTTGAAGCATATTATTACTATTATTATTATAGCTAGGGGATATTACAATATAAAACTGCAACGAAATGTATCGTTAATGTAAACAATATGATTTGCGAAATAGAGTTAGTTTTATCCAAGACTCAGCTTACTGTATTTATAAAGTGTAATTCACCCCAAAAAATGTAAATTCTGTCATCATGTACACACCCTCATGTCATTTCAAACCTAAGATTTTCGTTCAACTTCCAAACACAAATGAAGATATTTTTTTATGAAACCTGAGAGATTTCTTTTCCTCCCTTTAAAGTCCAAGGGCCCTATAATACACCCGGCGCAATGCGACGCAAGGCGCAGCGCAAGTGTGTTTGCTAGTTTGCGTCCGGCGCCTTTCGCGTTTTCCCGTTCAGCGCCACGTCCTTAAATTAGTAAATGCATTTGCGCCAGTTAGTGCGCCCATGGGCGTGCTGGTCTAAAAAAGAGGTGTGTTCAGGCGCATTGCCGGCGCATTGCTATTTTAAGGAGCTGAAAATAGACCAAATCAAACCTGGTCTAAAGTCTAAAGTCAATGGCGCAATATTTTTTTGTTAGAGCGCGTTGGTAGAAACTGCGCCTCTAGGCGCGTCCACAGTGCGCATTGACTTTGCTTATTACACACAGGGATGCGCATCACACAATCATGCCAAATATTAAAAACAAAAGGATTACAGTGTAAACGAATATTATTGTGTAGGCTACATAAATATAAAAATGTAATGATGAATAGTCATTGCGTGTATTAGAATTAGGCTACAACAAATTCCGCCATCTAAATAGCAATCCGCCATGGCGCGAGCGCATCTCGCTCTTAAAGGGAATGGGAGATGACACTCTGATTGGTTTATTGAACGTTACGCCCATTACTCATTAAGAGAATAGGGACAACCCATTTCAAAAATGCGCCCCGGCGCACGGACCGTTTTTCCGTCGTTAAAATAGCAAAAGTGGATTTGGACACGCCCTGAGTGCACCTGCGCCGTGCGCTTTACACTTTGCGTTTAGATCGTTAAAATAGGGCCCCATTTCTCTAAAACTTAAAAGATCCCAAAAATGTCATAAAGGCATTGTAAAATTAATCAAGTGGTCTAATCCAAATATTAGTCTTCTGAAGAGACTCAATGTCTTTATATGAGGAAAAGATTTACAATGACGCGCATACTATAGTAAACACGGACGTTCAAATGCTTGCGTGATGCGCGAAAACAACATGAGTGTGTAAATGTAGAATTTAAATTTTTGGATGAACTAACCATTTACAGTTTGGGAGTAGTCATTTTGACATATGCTTTCTTGCGATTAGACCTGTGATTGATTGCACTGATCATCTGAAGTGCGTAAGCGCTGTGCTTTCTGCCATCTCGGTCTCAATTGAACTTGAGTGTGTTACAACAATGAACCAAAACTCAGCATATACTTGCCTCACAGACATGAGAAATATATCTATAGAAATCTTGAAATGTCTAAACGAACCTATTCAATTGGAAAATAAATATTCCCAGATTATGTAATTCGTATGAAACGTGCATATAGGCGCATCCACTACTGCGGATATGACGAGTCAGCATCGTCAACTTCATCTCTGCAGCCGAAACACACAAAACACTAGTTTATCAATAAATTATTAAGATGTTTAGACAGTCTCCTTCTGTTTTTTCATGCATTTGCGGATGTGCTGCTGCAAGCTTTGTGTGTAAGAAAGTAAAGAAAATAAAAGCTTGGTTTAATAATTTAAGACAGTCAGCCATAAATATTAGCATTGTAATTTTACCATTTTACTGTTAAATAAAATATTTTTTACCATTATTTTCTTACTTTTTTTTTTTTTACAGTGAAATATTATAATAGTAAAATTGTGTCATTTTATTTAGTAATATAACAACAACAACAACATTAATTATTATATTGTTGTTATTATTTTATAGTGGTATTGATTTTGCAAATTGCAAATACAATTTTTATCAGAAAAGTCATAATTGGTGCAGCCCTATTATAACATTTAAACTAGACTAGTGTCTGTTGTGTTACCAAAGGGATTTTGTGAGAACTTGATGTGAGTTTGTGTAATTAAATTGAACAGTACAACTAGATGTTGATTAGGAAGTTACTTAGGGGTTTTAATATCAGATATAAGAGTTTATGTAAACCATTTTGTGCTTTTGCATCTCAGTAGCGGAAGTGAAGTTGTAATTGCAGCTTTGGTCAGGAACTTCCTCATCTGGGTCTGTCTAAACAGGGAGGGTTCAGCAACAGGAAGGAACATCATGAACACAATAAATCTCAAGCCAAGAAGTAACTCTGACCACTGCTATGAGACTTTTGTTGGAAATTGGTTGAATTGAAGAAAGAGACATATACAGTTGTGGCCAGAATTATTGGCACCCTTCATAAATATGATCAAAGATGACTCTAAAAATAAATCTGCATTGTTTATTCTTTTGATCTTTAATTTATAAAATTAGCAAAAATCTAACCTTTCATTGAAGGAAAAGAATTGAAAGTGGGGGGAAAATAACATAAAGAAATAAATGTTTTTCTCCAAAACACGTTGGCCACAATTATTGCCACCCCTAGAATTTTTATGAGTAAAATATCTCTGAAGTATATTCCCATTCATATTTACATTTTTTTTTAGCCCACCAGGGTGATCATGAACATGAAATTGTCCAGCCATGACTTCCTGTTCTACAGAAGTATAAACACGAGGAAACACAAAGGCCAAATTCCCTTAATCATTCATCAAAATGAGAAAAAAACAAAGAATATAGTTCTGATGTGCAGCAAAAGATTGTTGAGCTTCACAAAATAGAAAGTGGCTGTAAGAAAATACCTAAAGCATTGAAAATCCCCATTTCCACTATCAGGGCAATAATTAAGAAGTTCCAATCAACTAAAGATGTTACAAATCTGCCTGGAAGAGGATGTGTGTCTAAATCGTCCTAATGCTGGATCACAGCTGGAGAATTGCAGAGATTAGTTGAGTCTTGAGTCTCAGAAAGCCTAAAAAAAATGATCAAAAGCACCTACATCCCCACAAGTTGTTTGGGAGGGTTTCAAGAAAAATCATCTGCTCACATCCAGAAACAATCTCCAGCATATTCAGTTGTCAGACAAGACTGGAACTTCAAACGGGACCGGCTTCTATGGTCAGATGAAACTAAAAGAAGAGCTTTTTGGCAGCAAATCCACCAGATTGGTTTGGTGCACACATGGATAAAAAGTGCCCCATGCCCACAGTTAAATATACTGCTGGATCTTTAATGTTGTGGGCCTATTTTTGTGCTGGAGGTCCTGGACATCTTGTTCAGATATATCGTATCATGGATTCTATCAAATACCAACCGATAAAAAATCACAACCTGACCGCTTCTGCTAGAAATCTTATAATGGGCTGTGGTTGGATCATCCGTCGGGACAATGATCCAAAACAAACATCAAAACCAGCACAAAAATGTGTCACTGAGCACAAAATGAAGCTTCTGCCTTGGTCTTCCCAGTCCCCTGACCTGAACCCTAAAGAAAATGAGTGGAGGGAACTGAAGAGAAGAAGCACCAGCATGGAGCTGGGAATCTGAAGGATCTGGAGAGATTTGGTATGAAGGAATGATCTCTGATCTCTTGTCAGGTGTTCTCCAAACTCAGCAGGCATTATAGAAGAAGACTCAGAGCTGTTATCTTGGCAAAAGGAGGTTGCAAAAAGAATTGAATAAAAGGGTGCCAATAATTGTGGTCAACGTATTTTGGAGAAAAAGATTTATTTCATATTGTTATTTCCCCCCCCACTTTCAATTCTTTTCCTTCAATGAAAGGTTAGATTTTTGCTAATTTTATAAATTAAAGATCAAAAGGATAAACAATGCAGATTTATTTTTAGAGTCATCTTTGATCATATTTATGAAGGGTGCCAAAAATTCTGGCCACAACTGTTGTAAATGTACTTTGTGTATGTATGAAGTTATCTTAGAGTTATAAAAAATTTGAGTGCAGAAATATTAATAGACAGATGAATGCGAGTCAAACCCTCTAAGTTTAATAAGTCAGTGCATTTATTTTCTCTGCACAATGTATCTGAACTCATCCATGTTTGCTTGTGATTTGTATTCCATGCATTTCCATGAACTAAACAATCCCTCCCTTCCTGAGCACAGCTGTAATTGCACAGGATGCAGCGCTCCTGGAGTGTGTGTGTGTGTGTGAGAGAGAGAGAGAGAGTGTGTGAGTGAGTGAGTGAGTGTGTGTACGAGTGTGTGTGTGAGCACATGCTCCTCTGTGCCTGCAGACAGCTGAAATTCCCTTTTATGGCAGTGAAGAGCCTCTCAAACAGGAAATGACATCACTGCATGCTGGGCTACAGGCGGGAGTTGCTACTACTGCGCTGCATTCCACACTGTGAGACGCCACATGCTGGGATCCAAACAAGAATTTTTAAAACGCCTGTGATTGCAATTGATTGATTGATTGAGATCTGTGCTAAAAATGAATGAAGACTAATGAGTGATAAACCATGACAAGTGGTGCGAATGAGGGCAGGATGAAAAATGGCCAGCGTGTTTGTCGTTCTCCTGGAGGATTTTTGTGTGCTTTGTCTGGTTCCAGACGTCAGTAGGACACACGTCTGGTGTGCTTCTAAGTAAGCGAGGGATGTCTGTCAGCCTTTACTCACACATGAGTCAACAATCAGATTCACAGCCGCTCAAGACTTGTTCGGTTCATTTAGGAAATTACCTGTTGGGAATATTCACCACAGAAACATCACAGCGTGGCTCTGGTCTCCAGTGACAATAATTGTATTGTGCAATGAATGAGTTGTTCAACATCTGATGAAGTCAGCTTAAAAAAGCACTAACAACCTAGTTTACTTCTGAAATTTGACTGATTCAACATCCTGTTTCCCTCAAAAATGAGACTGAGGTTTTGAATATGTTCACAAGAAAAGAATAGTAGGTTTCCTAGGGCTAATCAGTGTAAAATTAATTGACATAATTAATCATGACCACTTATTTTACAGAATTAGTGTTTAAAGATATTTTGTTTAATATTCCTTTAAAAGATAAAGTTTTAAAAAACTTCTTATTAATTTGAGAAGTACATTCTGTCACAATTTCTTCAAGTTAAACTGATTTATTTTGGCAGGTTGTACTGAAGAGCTTTGAGTTTCTGGTGTGTATCTGACAATAGTTTTTATCAAATGAAGTGGTGAAATGCTGGTGAAGGGCAGATGAAGTTTGTGTATTCATGTCCTCAATATAGTGAGACGGCAGATGCTGAATCAGGGTTTTTCCTGATTTTTAAATGCATCTGATTTTGAGTATGAGACATGCAGACTTCAGATTTCAATAGTATTCTTTTTACACTTAAATATTCACAGACCTACCCTGCTTTTTATTTATTAATCGAAATTTTGCCAAATTCCATGACATTCCATGTTACACAATCAATACCGTTTTCATTTCTTGATTTCACAATTCCAACTGTTTACCACATCACGAATATCATAGGGCCCTAAATATAGTTTTTTCCATTTCCTAAAGTTATTACTTGCATTTAACCAGTATGCTGTAGTGTAGTTGATAAAAAATCTTAGCTGGTTACTAATCACCCCTTGCCTCTGTGGGCTTTATGGTTGGATTGAGTCAACATTAGGTCCTCTAAATAGACAACGGCCACATGGCCCATTTATTGGCTAATCAGAGCTAGTGTGAGTGTGGATAGATCTCTTGAGCTCTGACGGCAGCCATCAACAGCTATCTCAGTCACGGGACTGATAATCTCGTCAGGCACTTGAGTGAGCCTTCAGACAGGTGAGAACTTGTCTTGTCCCCTTAAAGACTCACAGTGTGTCAATGTTAACTCTCTCAAGGGTCTGTTTTTATGAATGCTGGTCAACAGCTGTTTCAGGGACACATACCTTCAGGCCAATACTTAACATCATCACAATTAACATGCCTTCCCAGCTTTTGTGTCTGAAGGAGACCCTCTCTCCCCATCAATGATCGCAAGCACTGGAATCTTTGAAGACAAATCATTCAATAATTGTTGACATATTGATCAAAGCAAGTCAGTTCCGGAGACTCAATTAGAGGATTTTTATTTTTTATTTTTTCTGGATTGTAGGACATAGCAGCATTCATTGGAAATGAGCAAGCAGACATGGTTGCGACAAAAGCTCTTAATGAAAGAATCAGTGAATGCCAAATCCCACCTTCAGACCTCAAGCCCTTAATCAACCATATTAGATAAATGACAAGCAAAATGGAAAGAATGTCAAAATATTAAATTATTTAAAATAAATCCTGTGGTGTGAAAAATATGTTTCTACACTTTTAGATCCAGGCATGACTAAGCTGTATATAAGGTGTCGTTTAGGGCGGCCATACTAAACTGACTCATGGGCATTTATTGAAGAACCACCGAAATGTCAACATTGTAGCTCTAACTTGTGTTTTTGGTTTGCTCAGTTTTTGATTTAATGAGAATAATTTTTATTTTGTTTTATTTTTTCAAAGACATATTTTATAAGATGGACCCAGAAAAAACTTTTAAAACATTTTAAAGAATCTTGTATAGAGTTTTATATACATAATTATGTAGTCTCTTTTTTCCTAAGTTGAATTTTATAAAATTAATTTTATTGTTGGTTAAATATTGAATCTGTATCTGCCATGTAATAGCCTGTGAAGCAGATATGATAATAAATATAATTTTTCACACTGCACTTAACCCCGGGTTATCAACGTTCTAAAACCAGCTTTTAACCCCTGGTGAATAAACATTTCACACTTGTAATTTAGAAGCGGGGTTAACACCACTTTTTAACCGAGGTTATCAGGGCTTTACACTGCGACTATTTCAGTCGCATTTGCACCTGGAAAATAACTACGTGCGACTGTGAAAAAATATTTAGGCGCATCGGTGTGAGTGACCCGATTGATTCTCATGAATAGATCTATAATACAATCGGAATAAAAAGTACAACTCCCAAAATGCATCTATACTGAACAACGGTTATGTTTCGTACTGAAATCGGCTGCTTTTCATACCTTCATTCAAAGACATTGCTTCTGTAAGCAGAGCAACGGGGAACACTTCAAAGATTGTTTACAAGGTGAAATAGGTAATGCGCAGTTACCAGACCGTCTCATGCTTCTGCTGATGTTTCAGCCAAATTAACTGGAAATACTACATTTGGATTATCATAAGCAAGGTTGGAAATTAGGTTGGGGCTTGGGGCAAAAATGCCTCCAAAATTAATTTAAAAAACACACCGTTATGAATGCCCGTTTCACTATTGAAGGAGCAGTAATTCAGAGGCGGCAATTGCTTGAATGGTGGGTTAGTTATTATTCTTAATGAAAAACACAACAACAAAACAGTACAATGACAAACTCGCTTAAATATTCGATTTTACATTTCGCTTTGCAACCAAATCTTCATCCATTGTTTTGTCATTCAGAAAAGTGAGACGAAATGGTCGAAGTGAGGTGAAATCTGACTCCTGCTGCTGATCTGTGCTTTAGTTCATGCTGAATTGAGCAGACACGTTCAGTTTTTATCTGTATCTGTTCTCTAACTGAACTAAATTATTTTTATTACTATTAAAAATATCAAAACGACGGTGGGCGACAGTGCCGCAGTCACGGTGGGCAAGTGATGTTGGGTGTGGGGATTGTTCGTGTGGGTCTCTCTCGGTAGAAATCGCGTTCCAGGGGAGGAGAAATGGGAACGCGGGGGCACCGCGATGCAACCGCAAAGGGCACTTTCACTTTTGCGATCAAAGGGGCAGGGGCTCAAGCCCCCCTCGTCCCCGTCCCCCCCGTGCGCGGCACTGTTCTGTGCCAGTGCAAAGATGGATTTTTTTTTATGAGTTCTTTTGATTGGTAACAGTCTGATTGGGTCTTATTGTTCTAACTGAATTTGTTTAACATTTAAAAACAAATTTTCTATTTTAATTTAAGAAATTGGCAAAATATGATGCATACATTTAATAAGATTAGAAAAAGTTGTTCTTATAATGGTAAAAATCCCCCTGGAAATTAATTTTAAAGGGGCAAATATCACCCTGTAATGGGAAAGCAGGGTTAGCACCTTTTAACCAAGGATTTAGGAAAGTACAGTGTGAAACAGCAGCTTATGAATACCCAGGATTATTGTTAACCCCAGGTAAATTATGAGTTTGAAACGTGCAGCACGATAACATAGGATTCCGTTTAAGCCGGGGGCACACTTAATGATTTTAATGCCGATTATGAATGTAATTTGATACTTACGACTGATCATGCCCAAACGCGCTGAGTCAGAGCCAGTTGCGTTCAGTCGGTGTTTACAGTTGGTGTTTAAATTCCGTGTGTAAGTATTTAAATCTGCTTCAGTCGAAGGAAACAGTCTTTGTGTGTTGAGCTCAGTCTTAGAATGTTTTAGCTAGTCGTTAAGTGTGTCCCCGGCTTTACCCGGGGTTTAGAATGACCCAGATTTAACCATTTCAAATGTGAAAAGCCCATAGTGTCTGACTTATGATTATCCGGTCCTCTTCGTTGTGTACCTCAGCCAAGAGCTGCCCACTCAGACAGGAAGAGACTGACATTTAAAGTAACCAACTATAGTTCACCTTTTACAGGATGTTTAGGTCAGATAAATCTGAAATTGTGAGAACAACGTGGAATAAATCATTATGCTCATCATTACTTTAAAAATTCATTGCATATCTTTCAAAGATTCAGTGTCATGACCTTTAGATTACAATCTTTGTCAACTGGTTCTTGTAAACAGCACTTCCTCTCGCCATGTATCAGATGTGGTTTGTGACTCCAGATCCCTCAGGAAATGCTTTTTTCTGCATGACCCATTTGTATAGTAAATTAAATTAAATTATAAAAACAACACCAAGATGGGAAGTTCACACCTGGCATCAACCCAATGTGGATACTTATTCTGCGGTGGCAGGTAATTCTGCATTATCTAGCAGTCACAGTGACAAGCGACCTGTAACATGTTTTTGTCAGTGCCTAGTAACAAGGACACCGCAGCTTGAAGAACGGACTAAAGAAAAGCTGCTGAGGCATGCATCTGTTTGGATGTTCAGTCTGTGCTATTTACACCCTCACAGCGCAAATGCTTTTCATAGTACATGTGCATGCTAGGTATTTTCACACTTGTTTTTTGGGGCCTCAATCATATATCTGAATGGTAAAAATAAACTCAGAATTTTGTCTTCCTCTCTTCTTTTTCTTCAAAAAAGAAAAATAAATTCAAGTGAATTTAAAAAGGAGTTGAGTTTTTATCAAATCTAGGAGATTTGTGATCTATGACCATTATAAAGCGCATGCTGTGCAAAGGCTATAAAGATCCATTTACCCCAAGTACGATAACTACAGTATAACGATAACTGTAACTGTAAGTTTTAATAATCATTCTAACTCTGAGAATAAGGAAGTCCACACCACAACAATAACTATAATGGCACAGAGGAACGATATCGTCTGAATCACTTTCAGAACTATTTTTTATTTTTTTTTCCAGCTGATGAATGATAAAAACATTGACAGCCAATCATAATCCATTCTGCTTTAAAGAGCTTGAGCAGGGTTGTAGCCTGCACGTCTAATAAACAGAACTTGGTGTGGATGTTAATGTAGTTATCGTTTTAGTTATATCATTCTTGGTGTGAATGTGCCTCAGATCTGACCCCAAAAGCCTCATTGTCATCCATGTTAAATTGAATATGGTGTCTACTATACTATACTATACTATATATAATTGTGTCTATTTGTATGATATCATATGCATAAGTTATTTCATCCATTCTCCAAACCGCTTGTCCTCTGGAGGGTCTTGGGGACACTGGAGCCTATCCCAGTGTCTCAGGCTGATAGCTCAAAGCTATCTATCACAGGGTTGTGTTATTTTAGATAATTTAAAAAGTGACTGGTAAATTTTTGCATTTACTCTAATTGTGAAATGTGTGGCAGTCCAGCACAGAAATTAGTTATTTTAGTGTTCTGCCAAGTGTTCGTTGTGGCTGTTATCAGTGGTGAAATGACAGTGCTAATATTTTCCTCGCGCACATCAGTCTATCGCTTTTCCACAGCTGTTTCTGTTTTGAAATGAGCAAATACTTCACTACTGATCTTTGGACACACACATCACTATTTATGAATTAGAAGAGTAAAATACTACATTTTGGGATGAACAGGGTCATTCAATATGAACAATCACAACACTACAGTAAGCATATACTGTATTGAATCTGCATGTACTGTATAACCGCTTGCCTCACTCCTGCAAAAGTTCTTCTAGTATTAATCATCTATTCAAGGATTATATTAACATATGATAACTCTTGAAATTATTTGTGCATGACCTAATTAGTATTATATTCATAATCTGTTTGGTGGCATCACAACCATGATGTCTGTGTCCCAAGCTTACACTGTAGCTTACGCTGTAATTTGACATGAACTAAACCAAAAATTAAATCATTAATCATAATTGTTTGTATATATAATTTAATAGTCAGTTGAAATTTCATAACCATACCAGCTTCAGATGTGATGTGCATGCTATTAAAAGAGGCGGTGTGGACAGACGCACCTATTGCTTTGCAGCGCCTGCATGCACCATGCAGGGTTCAACCTGGCTTATATAAATGGATATTTTCACTCACTCAATGAGAAGTGTATTTGTTTCCTGTTGCATTTCAGCTTGCCTTGTCACCGTCTCAGTTCTGAGTCTAGCAGAGCATGTTCTTCTGCACTTGTGTTTCACACATCTCTTGCTGCACTTTCACAAAGTGTGGAAACATAACTGTTACAGTTTGTAACTGTAGCTCAGTGGGTGATGGGTGTGTGGGACCGTGCATTCTTCAGTTGGGTCAAGGTCCCGGACTTAAGTACGGACTCTCTCTGAGCCTCACAGAAGCGTAAAATACACTATACCACAACTTCACAGTATTGCTGTGCGATATGGACAAAAAAATACTGATCAATATTGCGATTTCGATTTTTATCACAATTTTGAAACGATATTTCTTTACATAAAACAAGATATGCAGAGAGTGTTACTAGGGTAAAAAAAAGATCCTGTATCCCGGTGCTCTCTGGATAAGGGATAGTTAAACTCGTTAAGAAACATATAAGGCCAAGTTACTCAAGGATTTATATATTTTTTTAAAAACAATCAATCACATACAACCGCACACCAACATGTTGCGGTTAATAAGCCTTCATCACCATTCCCTTACATACTTGTCTATATAATTTTTTTTGGAAGCCAGCTTTATTTTGTTCACCTGGTTTGGAATGTGCCATTGTTTTTCTGTGTAAACGTGCTAGACGGACGTCTTTGTGTGAATGGCCCTTAATACTCTGTTTTGCCACACTAGCTGGTTTTCCATCCAAACATGAAGCAAATCTTTTCAAAGTTCGCAAAAAAAGAGAAAAAAAACGAATTGCGAATTAGGTGCGTTTCCATCAAGTTGTGATGGTTGTATTGGTAACCTAGTAACCAATAGTAAATAAAACACCATCAGCAGAAACAGCCGATTAGTCACGTCGTTTAATGTTCGCTACGTCAGAATTTATTCGTCAAATGCGTTTCCATCTCCCATTATTTGCATTAATTATTTTTCGCACAAGTCAAAAACCACCTCAAGTGAGCGTAAAAATTTTTTTGCGAATTAAGCGATTTTGGCATTTCCATCACTCGTTTCTGATGCGATACTTCAAAATGCGCAAAAATCAGGGTGACTAATGATAGTTTGACAGTTCTTGCAGATTACCTGGCTCTGATATATCATCTTTCCTGTATCCTAAATATTTCCAAACCACAGATGTTTTTTTTTTTTTTTGGCCAAGTCCTTATCCCGCCCTGAATTCACCTTCCCTGTTTCTGTGCTTTCTTCCAAGTTGTAACAGTGAACCCGCTCTGTTCTGTTCTTGTGCTAGATTTAGGCGCGCTGCATTCATACTACACACTGAGGGGGCTGGCAGGAAAATGCTTTCTGCAGTTTAGAAATCATGCATGCTCACTGCGATTTCGATTAATAGCACAACCCTACTTCACAGCTCACTCAAAATTTTGGGCCAGTGCTTTTGTCCACTTGTTTTTTTCTTCCTCACCCTTTAGTGATGGCTGACTGAAATACACAATATATTACCCCATATATAATTTTTTTTCTATAAAATTAACCCACATCTGCTCTTTCTTAATATCATTAAAGGATAAATGGAATAAATACAATAAACAAAATGTAAATAGAATAGAGTACAGCTCAGACTGGCCATTACATGCACACAGAGGGATCTTCATTAATAGAGTTTCCTGTTCAGCTGTTTCATTTCCTTCTGTCCAGACACACGCATGCTGTTCCTGAAGCTGAACTGCAAAGTTACAACAAACTTTTTTAGATCATATAATTAACCATAATGTAACTCATTTGAAGATTATTTTACTAGGAAAGTTGTCAGGCTTACTGTAAAACTCGATAAGTTACGGTAACTCAAACCATTTGAGAAAACCGATTGCCTTAATACATTTAAGTTTTAAAACCAATAAGTATGAGTACTGTAAACTCATACATTAAGTTAAATTCATTTATATATTTACTGTTGGTTTAATCAATCATTAGAGTAAACTCAACTTAAAGATTTAAAGGTGCAATGTGTAAAATTTAGGAGGATCTATTGACAGAAATGCAATATGATATACATAACTATGTTTTGAGTGGTGTATAAAGACATTACATAATGAAATGTGAGGTATTGTATATGTATTTATTACCTTAGAATGAGCCAATTCTATCTACATACACCGCGGGTCTCCCCAGCATGTCAAGTTGTCATTTTGCGCCGGCACGTTTCTACAGTAACCCTAAATGGACAAACTGCTCTACAGAGTGCATTTCGTCTCTATGTACCTTGGTGTTTTTAGAGGCAGCTTGCATCGTCACTACATTGGTGGGGGGTGCAGTTCGCAACCTAACTGCTAGATGCTGCTAAAATTTACACACTGCACCTTTGATGGACACTTGAAATAAGCTGCAAATTACACTGATTGCCTTAAATGGTTCAAGTTCATTAAACTCAAAGTAATAAAGTTACATAAGCAAAAACTAACATTGCTACAAAGCAATAATGACAGAACAGGAGCACTGCAAAACTCAAGTTCAGAATACTCAAAATATTTAAGTAAACTAGCATAACATTTTTTATATTAATACATGTACAGTATTAAT
>RJVU01029436.1:8503110-8532110 GCA_003731715.1 Anabarilius grahami
ACTGTGGGATATGAAAAAAATACATTTATAGTACAAATTTTTACATTACTTTTTGCTTCTTTTTTTTTTAGTTGTTGGTCAATGGACATATGCAGCTACTTCCCTTTTCTTTGTCTGTGCTGCCGATTACCAGAAAAGATTGGTTTTATCAGTGTCATTTTATCATTACTGACATAAGATAGTACTGACATAAGATATTTGACAAGAAATACTGACAACGAGTGAGTTTTGGACAGGAATATATGGTTGTCCAATGAATAGCTGATAAGGGAGTGTTTGAGAAACTTTTTGGATAAGTGTTCATTTTTGCAATTTCTTTTGGTGACTGTAGTGCCATGAAAAATATGCATGTCACCAACCATCCCTAGTGGCATTATGTTGGGGGTATGTTGTTATTTTAGAATTATGCTGTTTCCTTCCTTTACAAGACCTTGTTTTGGTAGGAGCGTTACGCTGGACTATGAGGGGAATGTTGTAAATATGTGGAAAAGTGTCCATCCTCAACTCCTCCCCAACACACAGAGACACAGCTAGGATGGGGCTGCTGGAAGGCTTCCAGTCTCCTCCCTTGAGAGAAGTTTGTGTATTGATCTCCCAGTGAACACACACACGCACACACACACACACACACACTTCTGCCTCCTCAGGAATGTGTGTTCACTCTCTGTGTGCCTGCATAGCTTATAAACACAGCTGACCTCACCACTGTATGGTCACACTGTCGTTCAGACTTGATTTGTGACACTGGTGACAGTGTTCTTAGGTCAACCTTACAGGAAATGACTAAATACCATCTGATAAAGATTTAAAGGGTGTATATATCATGGAATACGGGACCTTAAAACAAAATCCAACAGTTGACGTGTATTATGTTATGTATTGTAACTCTCACAATCAGTCTCACCAGGAATTTGTGGAACTTTTTTTCCTAGTTATTATGGCTTTTTATTATGACCGATTCGAATGGACCAAATTTAATTTTTTTACCAAAACCAAAGTTAAGATTTTAGCCCAAAATTGTTTTTGTTAATTACTAAATAAATTAGATTAATTGATTGATTAACACTTAAATAAAAGTTTTATATAAACATTTTAATTGCACATAAGGCAGTTTTTATATAAACTTTTTAATGACAAAATTGTTATACTCCAATTTGTTGTTGAAATATAAACATTTAAATTGTGGCTGGAATGAGAACTTGATTTCATTACAGATTTATAACATACATTAAATAATGAAGACAACAGGTTAAGTAAAAATATATCACTCTGTCAGAGAAGCACTAATCATCACCGTTTCGGCAAATGATTTCGGCTCTCCAAAAATGTTAGTCGAAACTAAAAAATAATTTTGAGTTGGCAAAATTTTGGTTCATCACTACAGTTTAATGTTGGTGACAATAGGAGTATATTTTAGTACATGAAAACACGGCCTCAGCCATGAAGACTTCACAACCCCGAAATGTCTTCTGCCGAAACAAAGCACCTTTCAAGTTTGATTTACCCTTGGTGTGCCTTATGAAATGAAAATAAATATTTATCCCACTTTGTAGCAAATATCAAGGTATATATTCTATATCTCCATTCAGCCTAAAAAATACTGAGATGGGACTTTTGGTCCATATAGCCCTGCCCTAAGACTTCCACCATCACTCTTCTTTGTTGCTTGGAGACATACAGTGGTTAATTCTGCTGGGACTTTTTGAACTATTTTCATTAGCAAAAATAAATAATTGTTAACATTGTGTCTAAAATGTAAGTTACTCAGTATTAAGTTCTTGTTTATTAAACTGTTGTATAAAACAGTGCATTCAATTTCCCTATATCTCGGTGCATGTTATGCTTGATCACATGACTTGAATCACAAAAATAAATAAGCGACACACATGCATAACCTTAAACATCAGTGATAAAAATTATTAATTTACACAGCACATGCTGTTGGCATAATGCAACATGAAACATTTAATTGTATGGGAAACAAACAAAATTTGCTGATTTTTGCCAAAGATATTTTTTAACATGCAGCCTTGTACTAAACGGGGACCAAATTTTGGAAAAGATCCTGAATCTAAACTGCAAAAATGACTCATAAATCATGGTCTTGAAACACTAAATTTTAGGTCCACTGTTGTAAATGTGCTACACAGGTATAATTTTATTTATTTTAGTTTTAGTTTCTAACCAATGATTGCTTCCTGTTTTTATACATTTGGTGTAATGTGAATTTTACTATGATGCTCTGACAGTAGTTTCTGGTTCTTCTACACTTTTATATCTTCATTCTTTCAATGACTGCTCATCATCTCAACAAAGTTCATATTTTCCAAAGATTGTGATTTATTATAGCTCATATCCCACATTGCTGTTGTTTCCTCTTTGTCAGCATTCCTCTACTTCCAAGGTTTTTTCCCATAGCTTTTTTCTTTCTATGTACGCAAAAGGATATGAGTAGACAAACATAATAAACTTCTGAGTTAACAGTTTGACTTTTCATTCTGGAATATTTTTCTTATTTCTTTAAAACTGTTTTTTGTTTTTTTACTGGATATTGACTTCATGTAGAAGATGTACGCTTGTTTTCTCGCTCTGATTTTCTTTCTGATTTAAATTCTCTGTTGTGGTATTGTTTGCATGATTGCATCTTGTTTTGGTCCTGACGTGCAGACTTGTTTTCTTGCAAAGCAAGCAGAATTATTAATGGTATTACTGGATTTACATGAAAGAGTAAGTGATCATGTGATATAGTGTCTTTCCCTCACTTGACTCTTATTTAAAATACATCTTGAGTAAAAGTGAAAAAGGACTTACTTTGTTCCTTGTTTCTGATAAAATCTCTGAGTGAAATCCCCTTGTAAGAAGGAAGTTCAGCCTGTCTGTATCTTTTTCTCACGCATAAAAGTTCATATTTGAATTAACAACAGAAAAATGGAAAGAACGCACAATAAATTGTACATAGCAATGTATAACATTTTTAAAAAATCATAAATATTGAATTAATCTTCCAAACAGGATGAACTCTTAAGTGTTATTTAATAGTTGTTAAATTAGTGTTACTTTGACAAGTCCAGCAACCTGTTTCTCAATTCACTTGCATAATAGCTAAAGTTGCCATGCCACTGTACTGTATATAAACTTCAGTGATACTTTTAGAAGTGAGCAGTGGATAATCTAAAGCATCACTAACATCACCATGTTAGCCTGAAAAGAGTGTTGACCAATTGTTTGGTGTACATTTGTCTTGCAGGAGTAGCAGTGGCACAGTCCCGTAGTGTCAGTCATGGTGGCGCTGTCGCTGAAGATCGGGGTGGGGAATGTGGTGAAGACCATGCAGTTTGAGCCCTCCACCATGGTGTATGACGCCTGTCGCATCATCAGGGAGAGAGTCCCAGAGGCACAGCTCGGCCAGCGTGAGTCTACTCATAACCCTGTTTCCATTGACAGAGATGGAGGTGTAAAACCCTGGACCCACCTGTGTTTAAACATGCACTTTTGTGCTCCTAACAGTAAATTCATTTCGCAGAGTTGGTCTTATGCTTCAACAGAAAGCAAGCAAGTTAAACTGGATGTCGAAAAGCTGTAAAATTCAGACAAAAAATTCAAAAGCCTTGGAAGTTTTCTTGTGAATGCCAATGTTATTAAGCATTTTATGGCTGAAATGTTTATGGCTCACATCAAATTGATCAGCTGCAAAATTCAGTAAGACAAAGCGGTGGATCTAAAGCACAGTTTGAAACTTTTATCATATTTCCATATGTAAAAAATAAATAAATAAAAATAAAAAAAATAGAAAGAAAGAAAGAAAGAAGGAAAAAAACAAGTCCTTATCCCATGTCCTAACCAGACGCAATGCGATAAGATTCCATCAACAAGCAATTCAGCTACATGATATCTGTATATCTGTACTTCTACGTGATATCCATTCCTCCATATCCATATTAATTTGCCATTCACTGGTAATCTTCCTCTCTCCCACATTTAAGACGTTCAATATGTTTTTTCATAAACACTTCTTAATGCATAGCCTACAGCTGTCATTGGCAGCAACACTAGGAAAATGATCCATTTTGGCTAAAATCCTAACATAATATCTCTGATTTTGGTTTCCCTTTTTAGTATTTGCTCCACCCAAAATTCGCTTCACTCCAAAGAGTGAAGAGAGGGAAAAAAAGTACCAGAGAAGCCAAAACATACCACAGAAATCAAGCGTAAATCTAGTTTGTGCTGTGGTGCTATAAAGGGCCTGTATCAGGGTGCGGCTGGGTCCCAGCTGTTATGTAATAGGCCTCAGAATCGCTCCACATACTTGTCTTAACCTGTGAGTCATTCGTCTCTTAAACAGACTGCTCTCGTCCAAACATAACCGCTTATGTGGGATGTAAAGCAGTCTTAAATAGCTCGTCTGTCAGTTGCCTCATTATGTTTGGAAGACACTATCTAAAAAGCTCAAAATCTTTCTTGCCATCACCATTTCAAAATTATAGTCAGTGTTTACGTGTTTACATAAACTGAGCAGTAATTTGGGACCAAATTTGATTTAAAAAAATTCTTAAATTGACAATCACTTATTGAAATCTAAACTGTGTCTCTAGTGCTTGAAACACAGTCAATAGCCAGTTTAAATTTAAAATATGTCATTTATGCATGGCTCTTTTTTCCCTTTCTACAAGCCTAGTCGGGCCAATGACAATTCTCAATTCCAGTTTCAATATCACAGCGAAAACAACTACTTCAAAGATTATTAAAGACAAGTAAACTAATAAAACAGTAACAAAATATGAATATTGAGTCTTATGTGTTTTATTTAGTCCAAAATTTTACAAACATTAACTTAAACCACCTAAGAGCTGTAGCATTTAATTATATATTTATAATAAATCCATGTACATTTCAGTGCTGAAAATTCCTTTTGTTTGGCCTGCCAATTGATTTACTACAGTAGTGTGCACACTGGAAATTGCATGCGCACATGGCAGAGATAAGCTGCAATTTTGTAATTTTTCAAGAGTACATATTACATACCTCTCATGTGCTTGTACGTGTCTCAAAATGCTTCTTAGATGTGCGTCATTTGACTTGTATTTCCCTTGTTATTTTTTAGACTTAAAGCAAACAGTTTTGTCACCACATGTCATTCCAATGCTGTAATATCTTTCTTCAGTGTAAGACAAAAGGAGAATTTCCAAGTTGTTCTTGTTCATGACAGAAGTGGACAATGATTTATACTGTCAATTTGCGTACATAAAGGACAAAAACGAACCAACAGGAGCCGTTCATTCCACTGCACTGCTTTTCCATTGTTTTTCTGTGTGAACACAAACTAGACCGACATCTTTGCCTGTTGCGCTCATGTCTCACAGCTTTTTGCACATGCCACAACTTTCTAAAAAAGCGGCACTTTATTTAAAAGTTCAACTTTTAAACAACACATCTCTAGATGTTGCGTGTTTTTTTTTGTTTTTTTTTCACTGCTTTGCATTTTACATTTTTAAGATGCAAAAATGTTATGTCAAAAAGATGAACAGCATTAGGAATTATGCGTTTGTAAAATTCACAAAATGGTCTGTTAGTGCACCCTCTGATCTTGGTGTTCATATCTGGTTGTAAAACTAACTGGCCACTATCTCTACTGTCTATTTGCAGCCAGTGACTATGGCCTGTTCCTGTCAGATGAAGACCCAAAAAAGGGCATCTGGCTGGAAGCAGGCAAAGCTCTGGACTACTACATGCTGAGAAATGGGGTGAGTGTAGAGTATTTCATCAACTTGAAATTGTGAGTGGAATCTCTTTAAAATCTCTTTAAAGGTGTGGTATTCATGGGCGATGATTGTATAATTGCATCGGGACTGACTTGATGAGACTGACATATTTTATAATATGTTTGAAATATTTTAAAAATCAGTTCATGCAAATGTATTCATCTGAAACTGGTGAAGCATGGCTCTAACAATGGCAAATGTTTTGCCAGTACATGCTGACTGATAAAATGTAATAGTAATTAATTTGGAGCATCTGTCATATGAAAACAATTTTTTTAAATGGCAACTAAAAACTGTCATTTACCTAAGAGATGCATAACTTAATATGTTGGGTTTTATATAAAGGATATTTCATGATTACATGTTTGTGTTAGGACACTCTGGAGTACAAAAAGAAACAGAGACCCCTGAAGATCCGCATGTTGGATGGAACTGTTAAAACGGTTATGGTGGATGACTCAAAAATCGTCAGTGACATGTTAATGACCATCTGTGCCAGAATAGGTAAGTTAATGTCCTTATGACTAACCAGTCCTGAAAGTGACTCTATTCTGATTGCTTTTTGGTCATTTTTAGTCCAGAGCTTTCCTGGTTTAGGTAACACTTCACATGGTCCACTTTAGACATTCTACTAACAATAAGTAACTTTGCAACTATATGTCAACTAACTCTCATTGGAGTATTACTAGACTGTCTGCTTCATATCTGCTAACTCTTTATTGTGATGCTCCCCAACAGACATTCTACTGACTATATGAAACTTTGCAACTACATGTCAACTTATTCTATTCACTTTAACTCTTAACCTAATGGTCTACCACAGTCTACTAATACTCTAATGAGAGTTAGTTGACATGTAGTTGCAAAGTAACTTATAGTTAGTAAAATTTCTAAAGTGGACCATCAACACTTTATTTCGATGGTCCACTTTAGACATTTTACTAACTATAAGTTACTTTGCAACTACATGTCAACATTTTACTTACTATAACTGATTTATATTATACATAGATGTGCTCACTGAATGCCCTCATCACTGGGGTACCACAGGGTTCAGTGATCGGACCGCTATTTTTGTCTATCTACACTGTATCACATAGGATAGTCATCCAAGTCACATGGGCCCTGTCAATGCTAAGTACAGGTAGAAATGGGGTCTAAAACGTTTTGTGAACAGAAGCGCTTTTCATAAGTGTTTCTGACCACACTGCATTTGTAGTGGAAACACTGTCTATCTTGAATACTCAGCAGGAGTTTGCTAAGACTATATAATGTAAATGTCACACAGGACAATGATTATTGGAGGTAAAAATGATCGTTAGAGGTTCAATTGTACTAAAATGACCTTTGAAAAACAGTTGCTTTGAGATAGTAAAACACTTTTGGTTTCTCAGGCATCACAAACTATGATGAGTACTCACTGGTCCGTGATGTGGGAGAGGAAAAGAAGGAAGAGACCACGGGAACACTGAAAAAAGACAAGACCCTTCTGAGGGATGACAAAAAAATGGAGAAACTCAAACAGAAACTTCACACAGATGATGAGTGTATGTCTCATTCTGCTTACTATGAATAAAACAAATATTGGTTTATTGTTTGCTATTTTAGAAGGTCTTCAGTGCAATACATATTACATACATAACAATATCAGTGCAAATATAACAGAATTATGGGAGTTTTGTATTGACCAAATGTAAATTCTCACATAATCTGGACGTTTGTTGCTTGCTTTTCTTCAATTTGCGCTCAAAGTAATACATTCAAAAATACATAATTCAAATTTTAGTTTTGTAAAGAAATTCAAGTTTGTCTAAATTTGTACATTTGGATGATAATTGAATTTTGATGAATTTACTGATGTCAGAGAACTGTATTTTAACGAATATTCAGTGAATTGGTTGGATCATGGGCGGACACTGCGAGAGCAGGGTGTCGAGGAGTCTGAGATGCTGCTTCTCAGGAGAAAGTTCTTCTACTCGGACCAGAATGTGGATTCCAGGGACCCTGTACAGCTCAACCTGCTCTATGTGCAGGTAAGGACCTTAGTTCATCACCTTTACATCGTAATCATGTCTTTGTGTCATCTGTAAAAAATAATATCTGGGGAGTTTATCAAGTCCCACATTTGTTGTTTTTCACTTTGTCAGTAATTTCTGAGTAAGGAAAGCTTGTTTCTCATTGGATCAAAGTCTGTTTCATGCAGATATTCTCCATGTTTTTATTCTTAGTGGCAGGGCATTCTGTTAGTTTATGTTTCTGTGGCATTAAATGGGAGAGAGAAGCCCACATTCACATTGAAATATCATTAGTCTAAAATCCTACTAAATCCTACTATCCTAATATGGTCTTATTGGCATTGTGCTGCATCGTGCATAATTTTTGCTTTTAGTGTGGACAGACAAATCACTTCTTGATAGAAATGTGTTACGTTCTGCCTGGTAAGTTATATCAGGTTGTTGCTCATTTTGTTTAAATTCAGTTGCACTTATGAACAATGTAATTTTTTTGTATTCCAGGCCCGTGATGACATCCTGAACGGTTCCCACCCTGTCTCCTTTGATAAGGCCTGTGAGTTTGCCGGATACCAGTGCCAGATCCAGTTTGGAGACCACAATGAGTCTAAACACAAACCTGGATTCCTTGAGTGAGCTCTTGACGTTTTTATTTACCCTTACAAGGGCCCACAGCAACAACCTGCACCAGGGCCCCCCATAGCTATGGCCCTTCATTCATGGTTTCATTTACAGTTATGTTTGAGTGAGCAAAATTAAAAGCAGTGTACTGATGTTGAGCTCATTAAGTGCAAGGGGTCAATTTTCAAAATACTTTGATTGAAATATTTGCTTAAATTCTTTCTACATTAATCTTCCTCTAAAAACATGGTTATTACATTACCAATCTTGCAGTGTTACTTCATCATATTTTCCTAAACAATATATTTTAATGAAAATAGTTTTGTCATGGCGCCTTTGTTTTTCATCTCGACTTTGTTAACATTTTAATCAGTGACATCATTGACGAGATAAACACAGTCTCTATGGCACGATTAAATCGTATTTCACTTGTCGAGCTTCGATGTTGATTAAATTACATATAAATTCAAAACATTTGACATTTGAAGTTTTTGACGGACGTGCTAACATGCATAAGGGGTGAACTATGTTTGATTTTTGGGTAATCATGAATCACGTGCTGGGTAATAACGTGCTGGAGACGTTCATAATGCTTCTTGCATAGTTCATTATACTTAATTTACTGAATGAAGTTTATTTCTTGGCTTAAATTACATGTTACTCAGAGACTGACATGTTTTGCTTGTCAAAAATGTTACATTCAGCTGTCTCAAATTTGTTGGCTTTTTAAAATCAAGTTCATTTTTCTTTTGTTTTGTTTTTTTTACCAGGAAAGGAGTGGTTTTGATGCACAAAGTTGTCTCTTATAACAAAAATATTTTATTTAAACCCATGAAAATGCAGATCCTGTTGTAAATAATAGTGAAAAATCACTTTTTAAAACTGTTGTTCCATTATTACCCCTTAGCAGATTTTGACTAATTTTACTAATTTAATAAAAACTAATTTATATGTAATCACATCACTAAAAACAAATTGCTGCAATTCTTCAAAACCAATAGTTAATTCTTGCTTCCTGTCTGTCTTATTCAGTTTGAAAGAATTCTTGCCAAAAGAGTACGTCAAGAACAAGGGCGAGAAAAGGATCTTCCAGGTGAGGTTAAGCATTAACAGGTTATGTATGATGCATTAATTATAGGCCCTGTTTTTCGTACCCATGTTAGGTGCAGAACTACCTGCTATACATAAAGTGTACATGTGCAATTTAGGGGTTCCATTCTATTCTCTGTCAGACAACAGCAATATAAATGAAGATATCCTGTTCATAAGAAGGCTGTAATAGTGAAAACAGTGAAAAAACTTCACTGTCTTCATTTTTATTGCTGTTACTTGACAGAGAATAGAATGTATAATAGGACTCAATCGATCTATCCTTCCCCTGCACAGTTTTGGCTATCCAATTATTCCTAGATGCTTGCATGAGAATCCAATCCTTCCACCTGCCCAGCGTGTGTGACGTATGACATAGCACTGGGCTTAAAACATAATGCTTAAAAAATAGGGCTCTGTTTCCCTGTTTGTGTTATTATATTGACCTGTGTCTGTAAAGGTCTATAAAATGATGAAAATACATCATTGTTGAGTGAAGTGAAAGAGAATTAAAATGTAATGATCACCCCTTCTCTTTAAGGCACACAAAAACTACCAAAACATGACAGAGATTGAAGCCAAAGTCAGCTACGTCAAACTAGCCAGATCTCTGAAAACCTACGGTGTGTCCTTCTTCTTAGTCAAGGTAATGAACTCACTCGATATTTGTGCTCTAATATAAATAAATGGCACAGCGTTATCCTGTCTTCTTGTGCTAATGGCAAAGTTTGTTCTCTTTACAGGAAAAAATGAAAGGAAAGAATAAGCTTGTGCCACGTTTGTTGGGCATCACTAAAGAATGTGTGATGAGAGTGGATGAGAAGACCAAAGAGGTGATACAGGAATGGAGTCTGACCAACATCAAACGCTGGGCAGCTTCTCCTAAGAGCTTCACCCTGGTACCAACACACTCCTTATACATACACACGCTGTGCTTTCTGTTGTGTTCTGATAGTAACTCACATTTGATCTGAACTGACACCATGGATATGATGTGTACTAGAGGTGGAACAGTTCTCATGGCTTATATCATGGTTCTGTTGTACTCTGTAGTTTGATTTGGTTAGAATTAGTTTTTAATTCTGTCATTTGGTTAGAATTAGTTTTTAATTCTGTCATAATTTACTCATTTACTCCCTCATGACTTTTGTTCATCTTTGGAATACAAATGAAGATATATTTGATAATATTTTATCATGTATGTCCATCCTGTGAAAGTACTCCACACAGCCAAATCCTTAGGTGAATGGAAGTCATTCAGGTTTAGAACGACATGAGGGAGTAAATAAGTAAATGATGACAGAATTGCCTTGGAGAGAAGAGATCTCAGTGTTGTTTTTGCAGAATAAACCATTATTTTGTTCATGTGATGTTTTTTTCCTTATCACGGCAAGCATATATCTCTTAAAATCTCAGTGTACTTCAATTGGTTTGGCTGACAAAAGATCCCTGGTTTAGAGAAATAAAAAAATCAGTTGTAAGATAATCTGTTCTTTTCAGAAGAAATAATAAAAAAAAACGGCTTCTAAGAAACAGCCAGTGCTCATAAAAAAGTTTAACCCACGTCACATACACAAACTTCATAAATCACAAGAGTTTATGTAATTGTGCCCTTGATGTCAGAGCTAAAAATATTTCATGACATGTGAATCAATCTTCCTGTAGACATTGATTTGAATCATAAGGTAGAAATTAAGTAATAAAGTTATTGAAATAGTATAAATTCACTGTAAAAGGAACATCACAAAACTATTACTGGTTAGCACACTCTGCACAAAGGCTTGAATAACAACTAGGGTGAACTAGGATGAAGCCATAACTAAAAAAAAAACAGGAACTATATATCTTAGTATACATTTGTCCTTTGTTTTTATTATATAGAAGAATACAAATCTGAATATACTCAGGGGCTTTCGCACCGAATAGTTCTAGGAACTCAGTTATAGGAACTAGCACTAGGATAGTTCCCCGAGAACTAATTTCTCCCCCGGGCCATGTTCCTGGTTGCATTCGCACCGGGAATAGGAACTCTGAAGCGGCCGACAGCGGCATCTTTAAGCGCGGCATTTACAACCGGTGGATGGAGGATGCCATGATCAGAGCTGTTTGTTGTGTGTCGTGGGTTTCATGATAACAGAGATGGAATGTAAACGCATAATTTACGCGACTGAAAGAGCAAAAAGTGGGACTAAGAGACAAAATCTCCTATGACAACTTTCAGTATTGCATATCATCGAGGTGGAGAAAAGAACACAACCCTGCAGACAACAGGTAAATGCCGTTATCCCTGTTTTCCATGTTCGTGAAGTAAATATTTTTACACAGCTTTTTAAAAATGCCGGGTGCCGGTGTTTGACATTCGTTTGACCAATCCACGCTCACTTACGTCACTTATAGTTCCTATAGTGCTGGTTTGGACCCTACTGAAGTAGGAGCTAACTTAGTTCCTCCAAAAGGAGTTCCTAGAACTAAAATCATTCCTAGTTCGAACACGGCAAAATCTGGGTACTTCAACCAAAAGGTTCCTCCGGTGCGAAAGCCCCTCTTGATGTAAAAGTGGCGGCAGGAATGCTTTATGATTTTCACCCCCGTAAAATTAATATTTCAATAATTTAACAACACATGTTCGCATGTTCACGTTCTCTGATGTCAGTTAATGGTCACATGTTATGCAGGTAAACACATTAAATATTTAGTTTTAAAATGATTTATTTAAATTTACATTTTTGTGATTTAATTTATTATTAGCTTTTCAACTTATAACCCCCCTGCTGTCCCTCACAAACCCGTTTGGAAAACTAAGGATGCTCAATGATATCTTCAGACAAATGCAGGAATAATAAAGCCTGGCTTACTGCGACAGACCTTTAATTAGTTCCTGTTTCATGTAATAAACAGAGCTGAAGCAGTAATCAGTGCTGAACGCTGGCTCCTTGAATCAGGAAGAGGGATGACATTTTGGCCGGTTGTAATTGCATCCTGGAGTGCAGCAGTAATTCAGTATTCAGGTTGCAGACTTATTGATCATGTTAAGGCTGAATTGATTCAATAATTTGTAACCTCGTCTTTGTAACTGCATACTCAGACAAAGTCAATATATTTGATATGAATATTTATTTTTATTTTTATTTTTTACCTATTCTGTGCCTGCTTTGTAATTTCATCATGAATATTAAGAAGTGTCCTCCTTTCCTAAACCTGAGACGATTTTTGCTCATTTTATACAGCTTGATGAATGAATGCGCAGTCCACTGTACAATAACAATAACAACACTATTAATAACTACAGTCAAACCAAAAATTAGACATTTTTTATATTTTGATTTTTTTTTTTTACTAGTGGGTGCAGGACACTGTAGTTTGTGAGGATAGCATTAGCAATATAAAGTAAACTGTAAACTGTGACATATTATACCCAAAAATTATTCATACAGTGGACTACCAGTAAAATATTAAAAAATTTGGAACCAAAAATTATTCAGACACTTTGACCTGACCGTGTTTTGCTGAAGTGTTATCTGACATAATTAAGATTAATTTTTTCTAACACAGTTTATCTCTGAGATCTTGACATAATTTATTACCATTTTTTTTAAACTGTAGTGAATAAACTGTATTAATTAATGAAATGTTCAAGGTGTCTGAATAAATTTTGGTTTGACTGTAAATGCTGAAGGGAGCACTTCTGTAAGAATGAATCATTCAAACTACTGTTACGTGTTTTATAGTTTGATGTATTATTTATTTACACTGTTATTGTTATTTTTGTTTCCATTTTGAGTTTCATGTCATGTGTGCAATCTTTCTTCTTCAGGACTTTGGAGACTATCAGGATGGTTATTACTCCGTTCAGACCACCGAAGGAGAACAGATCGCACAACTTATCGCTGGTTACATCGACATCATTCTCAAAAAGGTAATATGCCATGACCAATGTTAAAATTTAATATATCATGAGAAGCCTGACCACTTTTTGATTTCACTAATTAATTAGACTAGTCTCACCCTCAGAAGACATGTACATACTTGAACTGATGCACGTTGCACACAAAACTGGAAACTAGTGCATTGTAAAACTGGCAGTCTGATTGGCTGTCATTACGCAACTTCTAGGAATAAGGGCACATGGGTTTTTGTGTAAGTCAGTACTAGGTTTACACGGTACTAGGATGATACATTGAGTGCTTTTGAGGAAAATCTATTAACTGGATTTGACAAAGTTATTCAAGTTAGACAACCAGACTTTATGGCTATGCAAGACTTCTGCAAATTCCTAATGGCATTTTTGAAAACACAGGGATTTTGAAATGGGTCTTGCATTAACAACACTCCCTGACATGAACATACTTCATAACAAGCAAGTTTTGCATTTCACAACAATGCTGCGTAACTCTGAGGCGTATCTCAGAGAAGTCTTAGTAATTCCTTTGTAGATGTCTACAACAATTTCCTTATGTACTGTAGGAATACAGTTATCAAGCAGATCTTTTTCTCATCCTGTCAGTCTTATTTTTCATGGATGCATATCGCGTCCATGTGAAATTGCTGCCGTCGGTTCTCTGTAATGTGAGGAATTCCTCAACAAACCTTTATGTTTGACCATTCTCGAGAAAGACACAATCTGCTCTGGCAACAAAGTGCTTCTTTCAGGTCCTTCTCTCAAGTATCTTTCCTCAATTCACTGAAAACCTCTTTATCTGCAGAAAAAGAGCAAAGATCACTTCGGCATGGAGGGTGATGAGGAATCAACCATGTTGGAGGATTCGGTGTCTCCCAAAAAGTGAGCCTCTTTGCATAGTTCATTGGAGTGTAGTTTGGTTTTACTCCATGTGCAGTCAGTCACATGTCACAAAAACACAGTAGCTGTTTCTCAGACATGTCAAAAAAAAACAGTTATAAGTTATGGCATTAGATCTGATGGTAACCTGCAAGGTATTATGCTTCAGGTCAACAGTACTCCAGCAGCAGTTTAATAAGGTTGGGAAGGTGGAGACAGGCTCTGTTGCTCTGCCAGCCATCATCCGCTCTGGTGCCGGAGGTCCAGAGAGCTTCCAGATGGGCTCCATGCCACAGGCCAAACAGCACATCACCAGTGGGCAGATGCACAGAGGACACATGCCACCTCTGGTCAGATATACACCTACACAATAACACCTTTGAAACTACAGTGGGTGGATAAACTACCACAAACATAATCTGCCAAGTCGTATCTTGCATAAATTATTGTATTTCAGGAACAAATCTTTTCTGAAGACAAAGGATGGGCTCTGCTCTTGAGAAGAACATGAGATGTGTCTCTTGGCCTATATTGTTGTAATCACTCTTCCTGTCTTGTCTGTTTGGTGTTCAGCGCCGTTTGTTTGGGCTGTACGGTGAGGTGTCTGTGTTATCTGTATCTGTTGCAGACATCAGCTCAGCAGGCTCTGACTGGCACCATTAACTCCAGCATGCAGGCGGTACAGGCAGTTCAGGCCTCTCTCGATGAGTTTGATGCCCTGCCTCCGCTGGGCACTGATGCGGTGAGATGCATTATTATATGAATATATCTTTTAAATGTCTGTTACTTTTTAAATTTGCAGTGTTTGTATACCTTAGTGTTCTCTCTGGGTCTTTTTTGACCTTGGTGAAAATTAAAAACAGTGAAAAAATATACATAATTTATTTTAAATTTTTTAAAAATGAATTTGGTTTCCACAAAACTTTGCAAACATAAAAAAATCATGTCAAAATCATTTTTGTATATTTTTATTGAAACTTAAAAATGTTTGTATGCTCCTGTTATGTTCGGGTCAAATTTGGCCTGGGGTAATTTTGAATTAATTGAATTATTAGAAAACATTATTATTAGAAAGAAATTTAGAAAAGATTCGGGCCAATCCTAGTCTGTATGCGAAGATGATAAAATGCACATAACGTGTGGAAAGAAACATTTTGACTTTTGACATTTGCTGTAAAGTGATGCATGCATGAATTTGCTTAGTATTTGTATTAAACATTCTCTCTCTCTGATATTTAGGCATCTCAAGCATGGAGGAAAAACAAAATGGACGAGTCCAAACATGAGATTCACTCTCAGGTGGATGCCATCACTGCGGGAACTGCCTCCATGGTCAATCTGACTGCAGGTGACTCACTCACAATGACACGCTCCATTCAGCAGTCCTACATTCTGGCTGTTTCAGCATTCCTTTTGCTTGATCAGTTGGGGATCAAAAGACACTTAGGGCCAGATTTACTAAACGACAAATTAGCATAAGACCACAATCGCTTAAAAGCGCTGATGGGTGTGTTAAATTCTGTTGCTGATCTACTTACAATGCACAAATTAATGAACACAGACACAGCAGATCATTTCCATCATGACCAACGCAACTTACCGAAAGCATTGTATTTTAGCACTGGGTCTCAAACAAGCAGAGCCGAAGATAATCAGGCGCGGCTAATCTATGATATGTTCGGATAACGTTTTCCTCTGGCATTCTACATAAATGAATATGAGTGGAGAAAATGGGCATTAATTTGCATTATTTTAACAATATGTTTATTTTTTTAACTAAAACCTGCCCTGCTCGGACTGAAATAGAATAGTCTACATTCGAGCATTTCATACAGTGGGCTTAAACAGCTCGCCCTTTTACAGCAGATTTAGTTCACAAACAACTGACAGTCGTGACCTAAATATGATTTTAATTTACAATAATAAATCCTAAAAACCGAAAAAGCATTAGTAACTTACTTTTCACTCCATCAGTCGCACGCACACTTAAGCTCCAAGGATCTCCAGTTCTTGGCTCATTTTGAGTCAGACTTGTGAATTTAGTCAATTGTTAACTGGAGACTCACTCTGACCATATCATTTGAATCAGTGAGTTGTTTTACTTGGGAACACCTGTAGTCAGATCGGTCCAATTCACCAATGAATCGTTCAGTGCGATCTGCAAAACGATTTAGCAAGTTCATTGAAAAGAATCAGCTCGTTCACGAATCGGACATCGCTTTTGTGTCTCTGAATGGGTGATGATTTTGTCAGCTGAAAATAACGAGAAACTGCATATTTTTATGAAATGTAGTGGAGTAAAAAGTACAATGTTATGCTTTGGAATGTAGTAAAGTAAAAGTAAATTAGAAATACTCAGATAAAGTACAGATACTTGAAAATGTACTTAAGTACAGTAACAAAGTAAAAATACTTCGTTACTGTCGACCACTGCAAATACCAGTAAATTGACTAGCGCAAACCTTAGTATATCACGGTGCATTATTCATTTTAATACTCTCCTCCCATAAATTTTGCGTCTCAAAGGGAAACTCCTGCAAATGTATATGCAATAAGGTCAGTCGCAAAAATAACTGTATTCCACACATTTTCATAGCTAATTTCTCACTGCTTGTCTTTAGTATATCCTGACTGTAGTTCCTTCCCAAATAGTTTGATCATTTGATAAAATGTAGTTTCTGACTGAACTTGTCTCTCAGGTGACCCAGCAGAGACCGATTACACCGCTGTGGGCTGTGCCGTCACCACCATCTCCTCCAACCTGACGGAGATGTCTAAGGGTGTCAAACTCCTGGCAGCACTGATGGAGGACGAGGGAGGAAATGGCCAACAGCTCCTGGGTGCTGCGAAGAACCTGGCGTGTGCTGTGTCTGATATGCTCAAGACCGCTCAGCCCTCTAGTACTGAGGTATTACCTTGCGAATGGAAGGCAAAACATGGGATTAGGAATTTGGAAGCAGTTATGGTGCATTTATTGGTCTAATAGTAGTAGGAGTGGGAGTTGTAAGGATTGTAATGGTTAAGTTTTGGGCAATGATTCAGATTCCTTAACATTTCCATTAACAATTGCTTTAGTAGTTTCTGGAAGAAATATTTGTGTATATGCAGCCTTTTCTGAATAAGAACCAAAGAGTCATGACAATTGAAAAGCAGCTCTGGTGCATCATTTGATTTACATAAAATCAAACATTTCTGATTCTTATCAGTGTTGAAAACAGTTGTGCTGCTTCATATTTTGTGGAAACCCTAATACTACATTTTTTTCATGATTCTTTGATGAATAGAAAGTAAAAAAAAAAAAACAGCATTTATTTGAAACAGAAATCTTTTGTAACATTGTCTTTCCTGTCTTTTTGATCAGTTTAACAAATCTTTGCTTAATATAAGCAAGTATTGCTTTAAAAAAAAATACTGAAAGTGTGTGAGAAAATACTGCTTTAATATTGACTCTCGCTTTGCTGTTATGATGTCTTCAGCCACGACAGAACCTCCTGCAAGCAGCGGGTAACGTGGGTCAGGCCAGTGGGGAACTCCTGCAGCACATTGGAGAGTCCGATGCAGATCAGCACTTCCAGGTGTGTGACACACTCATTCACTCTGCTGCTACACACACTGACGCTGTGACTGTAGTACATTAACCTGTGTTCTCATCAGTCTGTAGGTACAGCAGCGTTCACACACTCCAGACGGATACGCTATAGTCAAATGCTGGTAACAACGCATAGAAAGAACAATTAATATTCACCAGCCAATCATACTAATGTGTCTGTAATGAAATATAGTGATCATTACCAAATCAATGATTTAATGATCACAGTTTGACCTGGATCATAGTGTATATTGTATAGTCATATTTGTGCCATCCTGTCATAATTGTGTGTAAGATCACGGTGTGGTGACGGGTCATTCTCTGGAAACCAATCATCAGCACTGTTTCTCTGCATGATAGATTACATCATTTAATTATATCATATTTAATTCTCAAAATTCTGAAATTTCATGTATACAGACCTGTAACCATCAGTAATGTCTTAAAGTCCCTTAGAATTGATGCAGATTTGCTCATGCATTGAGACAGATCGAAGAGCTCCTCCCTTTCTTTTTTTTCAAATATGTAAGCACATTTAGTTTGCAACCCGGTAAAGTCACACTTGAGAGCTTGTGACAGCCACTATAAAATGTTTCTAATAATTACCAGTTACTCTTACAGAAAAAAACAGAAGATCATTTTTACTAAAGGAGACCATTAGTAATGGTTATCGTTAGGGCTGCATGAGATTGGAAAAAACAGACATTGCGATATTTTGTTTTTCTGATATATAAATTGTGATATGAAAAAATACAGGAATTTTCACTAGATAAATTTCTAAAGAGCTGAAATTCAGATATGCTGTTGAGCATTTGGTTTCTGACACGCGCTGTAAGTGGTCGACCAATCACAGCAGACTGGCCCATCTGACCAATCATAGCAAAGTAGACCAGTCACAGTAGACTGGGCCTTCTGACCAATCAGAGCAGAGTAGACCAATCACAATAGACTGGGCCATCTGACCAATCAGAGCAGAGTAGACCAGTCACAGTAGACTGGGCCTTCTGACCAATCAGAGCAGAGTAGACCAATCACAATAGACTGGGCCATCTGACCAAAATGTTAATAATTTGAACAGTATTAGAGGGATCATACAATATGCATGTTATTTTTTATTTAGTATTGTCCTGAGTAAGATATTTTACATAAAAAATGTTTACATATGGTCCACAAAAAAATTGCTGAATTTATAAGAACGACCCGCTCAAAAGTTTGTGAACCCTTGGTTCTTAATACTGTGTGTGGTTACCTGGATGATCTACGACTGACTTCTTTTGTTTTGGGATGGTTGTTCATGAGTCGCTTGTTTGTCCTGAGCAGTTAAACTGCCCAGTATTCTACAGAAAAATCCTCCAGGTCCTGAAAATTCAGCATCTGAAGATTTCCAGCATCTTTTGCATATTTGAACCCTTGCCAGCAGTGACTGTATGATTTTGAGATCCATCTTTTCACACTGAGGACAACTGAAGGACTCAAACACAACTATTAAAAAAGGTTCAAACATTCACTGACGCCCCAGAAAGAAACACGATGCATTAAGAGCCGGGGGGTGAAAACTTTTGAACAGGATGAAGATGTCCCAATTTTTCTTATTTTGTTTAAATATATATATTTTTTCATTTAGTACTGCCCTTCGGAAGCAACAGAAGACACTTAAATGTTTGCCAGAAGACAAATTAAGTACAATATTCCTTGATCTTCAAATTCAAAAGGTTTTCACCTCCTGGCTCTTAATGCATTGTGTTTCCTTCTGGGGCATCAGTGAATGTTTGAACCTTTTTTAATAGTTTTTAATAGTTTCGTTAATTCCTAAACAAAAACTCAGAACTACTCGTCATTAGGTGAGCACATGCGGCACATGATTCTAAAGGAGCATGCAAACTTTTATAGAGATCGGGCCATAGGTGGCACTAAAACTGTTAAAAAGCTTTAAAAACCACATATTTCTTCTGTAAATTGCCTGTATTAGCTGTAAATGGTCTTTTCCATCTATGATCTAGGTGGTTACGGGCTTGCTAAATAAAACATAATTCCTTTTTATGCATGTGCTTAAAGGCCTTAAAGCACTTGAACTCTGATAATTGCTGCTTGCAGCTATATTTAGAATAACATTAGCATACAGATGAAAAAGTTTGGGTAAGGGTTAGTGAAGTCTTTCTTCATCTCTAATGTTAAAGTATTTGAATGTTTGGTTGAGAGTGTCTTATCACTCTTCACACAGTCTAACTGAAGGGGAAGTTTTGTGCTACAGTCTTGTGCATGTTTTAATGTCCTTACTTGGACAGAACGCTTATCAGAACAAGTTTATCGCATTTAGGAAACATGAAGTTTAACAGAAATCAAACTGAACAGGAAATTTCTAGCACTGCCCTGCCTCTTTATTCTTGTTCTTTTAAGCCTTTATAGCAGTGTTTCTCAAACTTTTTTCCCAGTGGGCCGCACAATGTTCTAACTGCAAGTCTCACTGGCCGCATACAATTTACATATGATGTCACCAATGCTAACCAATCCGATTTAATGTTATGGTATTAGCAGATAATACTATTATTATACCTAGATGTTGCACATAATAAATAACAAATAAAAACTAACTTACTGACATTAGCTTTACAATAATAATCAGTAATGCTCAATGAACACACAAACTGTATATACAATCACTTTAAGTTATTTAATTCTGTATGACTTTATGACTCTCTACAACAGCATCGCAATAGTCACCAAACAATCATACAAACGCCTTAATAAGCACATTTTTACTCAGCTCTTTTTATAAACAACACTGAGCGCATTGTAATTACAATCTCTGACGATATCAAGCATTCTGTCACGTCACAATCCCTCGCGCAGCATCGGATCCGCGAGCGCGCGCAGAATTGGGCTCATTCCAGCCGCGGGTGCGCTGATGCGGTTATTTTTACTGATTTAAAATACATCAAACAAACACATCGAATTCACAGTTCAGTCTTTTGAAATTGTAGGTTTTGCTTGTCAAGTACTTTACTACAGAGCAAACAGGAAGGCTGCCCATCTCGCTCATTAACAACTGATTCTTCCATTCTTCGTACCTTTACTGCTGATGCTGCGACTCTTCTTGTTTGCATGTGTTCCTTCATTTTATGTTCCACGTTTAGTTTTTCTCCTTTAATAACAAATTGGACCATTTTGAGGCTTAAATTTACAAAATTAATGGCTACTGTTTGAATTCTTCCTAAGCGCGCACTTGTGTTTGTTTCGTTAACTGAGTGATTGTGTCATTGGCCTACATTGCCTGATGTCTGAAAATAATAAATGCTCACCAAAATTATTTTATATGACAAATAAAGCATTATAGCTCATTTATATTTATTTAATTCACTTTAATTTAAATTTTAAAACAAAAATAAATTGTATGCTATAATTTTTTTTAAATTTTTTATTATTGTGGTCGACATATCGCGGGCCGCATTTACATTCGTGACGGGCCGCAGGTTGAGAACCACTGCTCCACACCCATTCAAACGCTTACTGCGGTGAAGTGTCGCGTCACGCGACTCGCGCCCAATTATGTCAAAAGTATACACTCACTGGATGTCATGGCAGAATCAAGGAGGAAAACTTTAAATATCTCGCCTTCACTTTAATTTCGGACCATCTCAAAAAAGACATAAAACACTAAACAAATGATTTTGACATGCGTTTATCAAAGTAGGAAATCCAGACTTTTAATCCCTTACATACAATTACTGCTGTTGAAATATGAAATGGAGGCGGGTCCAGATTGAATTCCCTCCGGGTCCGGATCCGGACCGGAGTCCGGACTTTGAGAAGTGCTGCTTTATAGAGATTCCAGTGCTGTGTCTGACTTTACAGCTCTCTGTAATATATAGTATTTAATAGCATCTTGACATTATTATTAATGAACTTGATTTTTGTTCTTTTCTTTAGTATTTTATTTGATCTTATTTAAATTTTTAATTCTCATAAAAGCTGAATTGTCTAAGAAAGAGTTGATAGCTGAAACACTGATTAGACTAAAATCAATGTACTATAATTGTATTACAATTTTTCATAACAAACTTAAAATATTTTCAATATTTTGAGAATGACCCATATCCTGCATGTAAAGGATCTACACCGTGTTGAGCTAGAGTGGGTTAATAGGTCTATTTCTGCTGTTACTGTCTTTCACTAGTGTAGAGTCTTCTGGTTACACTTCTGCAACATAAAAAAAAAAAATGGTACAAATACTTGTGGATTTCAAAATCAACAATCATGTAAAACAGGTTCAGAATACACTGATTAAATGATATGTCTAGTCATAATTAGTAAAATCACTCTAGTGTAACATGTAACTAACAGAATAAAACTCTTTTGCCAACAAAATATAGTTAAAGATTCATGTTAAAATTGTACCCTAGAGAGCTTTAAAACATATCAACACAACTGGGGATTGATTGGATCACAGAAAGTGGGTATTGCAAACTAAATGAACTATTGTTTCATGTGAATGGAGCCAAGCAACTCTAAAAAATATTTGGAACTGTTGGCTTGAATTTGTGAAGTGTATGAGGTTTTCTTTTCACATTGTAAAATTGGAGTGAAAATTCATGTGCTATTAGAACTTTTGGAACTCATTGGAAATTTAATGTGAATTTTCTTCTGTATGAAGAACACTTATCAAGTGGGCAAAGCACTGCTTGTTCTTGTTACCCAGAACAGTCTTTATTGAGTTTTTTACCCTAACAAGTAGCTAAATAACTATTTTTAACCAATTCTCAGCTTGCTAAAATCACTATGCACGCAAACTTGAATCATCTGGTTTTACACAAGCCAGCTGTCATTAAAGGAGCTTATACCAAATACAAAGAAATTCTGGAATTCATTGTCTAATTCATCTTTTTACTCAAATTGTTTCTGATAATTTGTATCATTTGCTATGTAAAAATATATTAAATAAGTAAAATAATGATAAATTAGAAAACGAAGTGTGTCTAATTAAGTTAAATAACTTTAATTTTGTGTGCGTGTGTATGCAGGACATGCTGATGCAGTTGGCGAAGGCTGTGGCTAATGCAGCAGCGGCTCTGGTGTTAAAGGCCAAGAATGTAGCTCAAAAAACAGAAGATTCAGCTCAGCAAAACCGAGTGATTGCTGCTGCCACCCAGTGTGCCCTCTCCACATCACAGCTGGTGGCCTGCACGCGAGTGAGCGTTCGAATATGATTCATTCACAGACAGAATAACCGATCTCACCTGATGCTCAAGTGTGCGTTTTATTTGTGTGACAGGTGGTGGCTCCTACCATCAGCTCACCCGTGTGTCAGGAGCAGCTCATCGAGGCTGGGAAGCTGGTGGCTAAGTCTGTTGAGGGCTGTGTGGAGGCGTCACAGGGGGCGACCAATGACGAACAGCTGCTCAAACAGGTGGGCGTGGCTGCCACAGGTGTCACTCAGGCTCTCAATGAGCTGCTACAGCATATTAGACAGTACGCCAGTGGAGGACAGCCAATCGGACGACACGGAGAGGCTACAGACCGCATCCTGGATGTGACGGATAACATCTTTAGCTCCATGGGAGACGCAGGTACTAGGAAGCCCTTTTTTTTTCTTCATTATCCGGCCATATTTCTCAACCTTAGTGCTCCAAACATAGTGGCAATATTTAGGTACATATATTTGATACAGTTCTGTGTCTGATCATGAACATATCAGCTTGTGGGAAAACATTTTTTTTGTAAGATATTGTTACATAAGATGTTAATATATTAGTGTAAATGTATGTTCTTCCAAAGTTTTCCTAATTAGCAGTAGCCCTAAAATTTAAATTGTTCACATGCATATTATGCATATATATATACGGTTGTATACATACATTTTTAAACTATTTACCATGCAAAATATATTTTATTTTCCAAAAATAAACACATATTTAACTTAATTAAAAATAATGATAATTAAATTGATAAATAAAATTTGGTTGCATTATATTCTGAGATGTCCTTGTTACAGTGTAATTATACAGTTAAGGTACTGAGTAATATTACTTAACAACATGTTAGTTTGGTTTAGGGTTAGTTGCATGTAATTATGCATAATTTACTGTTATTACTATAATAAGTAGTACATAAGTACACAAGTAACAAAGAGGATAAAGTGTTACTAGGAAGTTCTCTTCAAATCACAAACACATTATCATAATGCTTCATCAATTATCATAAGGCTTACAAAAGAAATGTATATGATAAATTATTTATTTAATAGAAATGTAATAATTTTTAAAAATTTATTTAATTTAATTGTTTATTTTTAGTTGTTTATTGTAAAAAAAAGTATTCATCTTCTCACTAATTAAATAAGAAAAAGAAAGATGAGTTGGAGAGCAGAACAACGTTTGGTGAAGTTCCCAGTCACCCTAATTTTATTATCAGTTTAAAAGAGTAAGAAGCTGCTCGACTAGAAGAGGAGACTGATTCTTCCCTAAGAGCAAAACATGCTGGTGGTGTTCAAAAAGAAGCGAGAGTCATAATTCACACCCCTACCACTCTACATGGGGCAAGTCATAATTTCTTCAAAGAAAGTCAGTGATACCACCGAGTTATGCATCGATGGAGATGTACTCAGATTCATAATGCCTCTCAGTGTGACCTTTGGAAAGGATGCCCATTATATTAAGAGAAACTATTGGTAGTTTGGGAATTGAAAAGAAACTTGATTCTGGAATTTTCGACTTCAGCCAGCCTAGTGGATGGACAAAGGTGCTTTCTAAACTAGTAAAGGTTCTTCTTTCTTAGTATCACCTGTTGGCCTCGTTAGTTTACCTGATCAGTGCAAGCGGACACTGCTAAAATTACACTATTCTACCAATAGATCTGAGACCCAGAACTTTGAGACAGACACATTTTTCTATTCAGTCATTGTGAGGACCAGGTAATTTTTACCTTTTGCCGAATAAGATGCTCCAGACTTGCACATACGTTTTTAATATCAGAATGTCAGAATTCTCAGAAGAATACTTTATTGCAATGTGATTGTTTTAGGTCATTAAGCATTGTTTTACACCACAATCATCAACAACTAGTGCTGATGGGTGATTGTGCCAGTTTCTGTACCAAGAAAACTATGCTGTGTCTATGATTTGCCATCTGAAGAAACATCCTTCTTGTCTGAATATGCTGCGCAGCTCCAGGTCCAAGCTCTTGTCTTGTCAACTAGACTGGACTATTGCCATGCTTTATTAGCCGGCCTTCCAGCTAGCATGACTGAGCCTCTGCAGATGATCTGACCCTCACATAAAATGCAAGGCTTTGACATTGGCTTTCACGAAGGTCACTAAACATGCTCCTTCCTCACAATACACTCCTACAATATGTGTTCCCTCACTCTATTTACTGCCAGCGATGAAGTCGTAGCCGGTGGTTCCTTCACAAGGTATAAAGTCGCTTTCCAGAACCTTCACCCTCTCTGTTCCTATGTGGTGGATTGAGCTGCCAACCTCCACCTGATCTGCTGAGACCATCACAACCTTCAGGAAACAGCTGAAGATGCACATCTTTCATTACCACAACATATACTTACTATCATTATTCCTGTTTAAAAATATTAAAATTAATTTTTTTAAAAGAACCTTTTTTACTATTCTCACTGCAAATATTTTAGTTTTTTTGATAAATTTATCTTTTTTAAGTCTTTGTCACTTTAGATGAAAGTGTCTGCTGAATGTCAAACCAGGAATGTCAAAAAATAGTCAGTGTTTACTTTAATTTGCGACTTCTGCTGAATTCACATTGACAATGGACATACATATAAATCACATACAAAATGCATTGCTGTCTGTGTCAGGGGAGATGGTGCGCCAGGCACGAATCCTTGCTCAGGCCACCTCAGATTTGGTCAATGCTATCAAGGCAGACGCGGAGGGTGAGACTGACCTCGAGAACTCCCGCAAACTCCTGTCTGCAGCCAAACTCCTGGCTGACGCCACAGCCAAGATGGTGGAAGCTGCAAAGGTGGGACAGAAGACACCTCGTTGTGCTTTTAGACTAAATAGCTGTGAATTCAAAGTGTGATGGTTGTTACACGTGTGCCGGCAGGGGGCAGCTGCTAACCCAGACAGCGAGGAGCAGCAGCAGAAGCTGCGTGAAGCTGCAGAGGGTCTGCGCATGGCCACCAATGCTGCTGCACAGAATGCCATTAAAAAGAGACTCGTCAACAAACTGGAGGTGAGGACTGAACCGCACAAGGCCAAACCTTCAAAAACATGAAGATGTGATGAGATTTTTTTTTGTGAGGTCACACTCTCTTTTGAAAACCATTGCCTGTACTGAGATGAATTCTATAAGTATTGCCAACTATAACATCTCTTTGCTGCCCTATTAGGGTAAAGTTATATGATGTTTTACAGCTCATGAAGTTAAATTCTGCCAAAGGCTACAGTGAAAAAGACTGATCAAGTTTTCACAGACTGCAGTATGTATAGCTCAGCGGTGCAGTTTCAAAGGTGACTTGTTGCAACCTGTAAGAGTGAAGAACTACGGTATTGGACAGCAGGTTTTGCAAACTCCACAAACCTGTCTCTCTGTTTTATAGAGTTTCAGCTTGTTTATTATCTGCAGTAAAAAGAACAGAGTGTACGACTTTGAAGAATTATGGCTGAGTTCTTTGTGATATCTGTCTGTTTCTTTATTTATCTAACTGACTGCCTGTCCTATCAGCAACTTGCCAGAACACTCTACCAGCCAACCAAAATACTCTAGTAACTTGCTAGGAGACCCAAGTAATGCCCTAGCAGTCAGTTAGAACAGCCTAGCTCTATCAAATCCTAGCAACTACTTGCTAGAATCCATAGCAATGTCTAGTAACCAACCAAAATACCATAACAACCAACTAGAACTGTCTGTCGCTACATTAACTTTGTCAGTTCAACATCACAGTTTGTTTTAATGGACATTTCTAGTTATTTGTTGAATTCACACAGAAATTGTTGAATGAAAAAAAAATCATTCTTATGACACTAACACTAATGCTTTGTTTTGTGAAGTCTGCTGTGATATGAATGACCATACCATACAGCCAGTAATTTAATCTGACTATAATTAGAGACAAAGAGTCAAGGTTTATAAAAATTACAATGTGTTTTCAAGTCTCTTCTGCTCACCAAGGCTGCATTTATTTGATCATAAATACAGTAAAAACATTAATATTGTGAAATAGTATTACAATTTATACTGTTTTCTGTGTTAATATATTTTAAAATGTAATTTATTCTTGTGATCATAGCTGAATTTGGTGCTTAATTGTTATAAATTATTATTGGCACTCAATTATTAAAAAATTGTTCTTATTATTGGAATAAATTACATTTACAATATATTCACATAGAAAACTGTTATTTTAAATTGTAATAATATTTTGCAGTATTACTGTTTTTACTGTATTTTTGATCAAATAAATGAAGTCTTTATGAGCAGAAGAGAGTTTTTTCAAAAACATAAAAAAATCTAAAGTATTCAAAACTTTTGACCTGTTATGTTCACATACCAAGATGGTTCACTCATTTTAAGTCCCAGCATCTAAATAAGCCAATTGCCAATTTATCAATTTGTCATTTGCCTTTAATAGCTCTGGTTTCCATAGAAACAGTCAGTGTCCTGAGATGCATGCTTTGCTTAGATTTTCTGATCCTGAGATTTCACATCCGCTGCACCAACCTGAAATAGTTTTTTATGTTATTTGAGGACAGTAAACAACGTTAATGTGTCAGTTCATGTCAGATTTTAGAGGATTTCAGGATTCCCCCATTCAAGTAGATACTAGAAGTCTTGCATAATCGAAATAGCTGGCCGGAGGCTTTGCAAATAGAGTAAACTGAGGGAACTGACTTTCCTTGAAATAGACTATAGTATTATCTACATTTGTGGCTTTATAATGAATATATTCGTGTCAAATCTGTTTGTCAGAATGCAGCAAAACAGGCCGCTGCAGCCGCCACTCAGACTATAGCTGCCGCCCAGAACGCTGCTTCCTCCAACAAGAACCCTGCAGCCCAGCAACAGCTTGTACAGAGCTGCAAGGTAGGAACCCACTTCCTGTTTCTGTAGGGTTCAAACTAGTTCACATCAGTTATATCTGTTTGCCTCACTAACGGATATAACTGAAATGAACAAACATGGAACGTAAAACATAATTCTGTGGATCAAACTTGTTGTATAGTACCCAAGGCCTAGTTAATCACATAAGCCCAGGGCTCAAGACCTAAAGGAATAGCACGGCATGTTGATATGATTTACAGGTGGTGGCAGAACAGATCCCTCAGCTGGTTCAGGGTGTGAGAGGTAGTCAGGCTCAGCCCGACAGCCCCAGCGCTCAGCTCGCCCTGATCGGAGCCAGTCAGAACTTCATGCAGGTTCATTCACTGCTCAGACCTACACTTCCTGTTATAAAGATCAAATCGGCTTCATTTGAGCTCATGATGTCTGTTCTCTTCATCAGCCCGGCGCGAAAATGGTGACCGCGGCCAAAGCAACAGTTCCAACCATCAGTGACCAGGCATCTGCCATGCAGCTCAGTCAGTGCGCCAAAAACCTCGCCAGCGCTTTGGCTGAGCTTCGCACGGCCGCACAGAAGGTACGATAGATTCAGTTTGAAAGATAAATTTGTCTTAGGTTTAGTATTTGTTTTAGAAATTTTAGATTTAGTTTTTGTGTAAAAACTACTTTTGTTTTTGTGCTGCATTTTTTGGGGTAAAATGTGGTAAAAGAGTGTAAAATGCGCTTATTGGCAGCTGTAAAGATTGTCTAATTAGCCCGTTTTTTAATAAATATGAAATGCACTTTGTAAATGATGGACGTTCCATTTCTATGGAGTTTGGTGGGTATAGATTTCTTCATGGCCTGGTAATGACACGCTTTACTTATTGATATTTAAAGCCAAAATGTGATTGTGAACTCATTTTACTTCCATTGTTGCATGCAACAGAGTATTTAATTAGAAAAAAATTTAGGGAACTTGACTGAATGGTTAAAAATTATCTATAATCTGTATATTGGTGGTTGGAGGGGAGAGGTTGTAAAATGAGAGAGCAAGTTATTTCAGAGGTGTGGAGCAAGTTCTTACTTTTTGATGAATGATAGAAAAGACTGTTATGTCCAGAGAGGAATCACCCACAGGATGATTC
>RJVU01029436.1:8532137-8569979 GCA_003731715.1 Anabarilius grahami
TATTCAGAATTTTAATATATATATATATATATATATAATTGCAGTAACATAGCAGTGGTACAGAGATACCATGGCAACATATACAGTCATTCACCGGCATACAATCCAGAAGACCAAAAGTTAATCCAAAGTTAATTCCTTGAGACAAATGGAGGAAGGAGAGGGAAGAAAATAAAATCCAGAATAGATGATCATAAAAAATATATATACTGAGTTTAGGAAAATATAATGCTTAGCGAGTCCCAAAGAGAAGACCAAGTATCCAAAAAATCATTAGACATCTGATGTACTGTAAGTCTTAGGTTAGTTTTTCTAATGGTAGAAGAGAGGTGGCCTGACTGGCCACAGGCTGACTGAGGGTATCTGTGGGGTTGACCATAACAGAAGTATACATTTTTTTGCCAAATATGTACAAAAATTTAACATACATTCTGTACCATGGTCAAGGCACAATCCAACTTTACAATTCAAAAGATATACATTTGAATAATCTTCTGGACAAGCATAATTATGATCCTTTGACACTGTCGCAGTCCCAAAGTACATGTAATACTGTACCAATGTCAACCTTACATTTAAAACACAATTGGGAAACATTGGGGAATATTTTATGAAGGCAAACCAATGTGAAGTAAGTCCTGTGTAATAAACTTGAAATTGTGTTCATGGTATGGAATTGATGTGCCTTTGAAGAAAACACTTGCAGAAACAGATAACCATTCCTCCTCACTAAAGCATGATCCAATGTCTTTTTCCCATAACAATAAGAAGAGCCAACATTTGTCAATATAATGTAAAAATCTTCCTCTTGAGAGTAAGTGAGGAGGAGGAGATGCTTTTCCATTTTTGAAGAAATGTATAAAAATCATTATTGCAGATTGAATTCCTGTCTAAACAACTGAAATGATTTCAATCGGCATTATCAAATAACTGATTGAACTCAATATTCCTCTTGATCTCCAAGCCTGAAGGCCGATATTCTGAGCAGATGAAGGGAGGTCTTAAGGCCGATTTAAGAGATAACTTGTTTGAAATATCTAAGTACTTTTTATTTCCATTTTGATTTCCTGTTGACTTTAACACTACTGCTAGAACTGCGATACACACACACACACACACACACACACAAACACAGGTGAACATATCTAGCACTTTTGCAGTGAAGTTGATGTGGTTGTCTGTCCTTCTGTCTGTGTCTCTCTCACTCAGGCTCAGGAGGCGTGTGGTCCTCTGGAGATTGATAATGCTCTCACAATGGTACGGGGCCTGGAGAGGGACATGCAGGAAGCCAAAGCTTCAGCTGCTGAGGGCAAACTTAGACCCCTGCCTGGAGAAACGGTGAGTGAAAGATACACGGAGTATGTGTATGTACATGCATTTGTAGGTTTTCACTATCTGTCAAAGTTTGGACATACCTGCATCTAACACATGTCCAGCATGCATGCAAACTCCTTCAGTACTGTTAAAAATTCATGCCTTGATTCACCTGATGCAGTTGAGAGAATGTCCACAGTGAGCACAGCTGGAAACTAGACCAAGATGGTTTTAGTCACTACATAATTTCCCTTCTTCCACTTATGTTTTGATGACTTTACTATTGTTCTAAATGTGGAAAATAGTGATAATGAAGAATCAGTGTGTGTGTGTTGAAACTCCTTGACTGCTAGCAGTGTATGTTATTTTGTGCACACATGAGCTTTATCTGTTCATTTTCACACCTATACCCACAAGTCAGACGCTTCATGTCACAAAAATAACTGCTAGGCACAAGCCACCACACACACACACACACACACACACACAAACACAAACTGGTATTTAATTGTCTTTTCCAACACAATTTTACTTAGAAACCTTTTGATTTTAAAAGCTACATTGCTGATGACAGTACTGTTTTGTATTTCAAGTCTTTTCAAGACAGCACTGATCTGATGGCTTTTTAGGAAGTGATTTCAATGAGTGGTTCTCAACCAGGGGGCCTCAGCAAACTTCCAAGGGGGCTCAAGATAACTTTATGATTTAAAATAAGACAAAACAACCATTAAAATAATCTTGAACAATTACACATCAATATATTTTATATTTTTATTTTTTCCCGACTCTCTAGAAAAGGCTGGATATATGAGAGACTAATTTTAAAAGTGTGATTTCTTGACCTGGAACAGTCATATAATAATAAATAATAAATAATTTTAAAACGCCATTGCCATTTTCATAATGAATGTAAATTTTTGTAGTTACGCTAAGCTCTAACACCGTATCTACACTGGGAGCGAGCAGCGCGATGTGACATGGCAAAAGACAATAAAACCCATTATAATCAGTGATGTTGTGTACACTGGATGCGGCACATTGATGCAATGCGTCAACAATATAATATTATAGATTATTATAGATATAATATTGTTGTGGGCAAAATTCCTTGGAGTCAAAAAGGTTGAGAACCACTGATTCAAACTGAAATTTGTTGTCCTCCTATTGTGTACTGTAATTTTACACCCAGTGTAATGTTAGTGAATTCTGTTTTATTTTCAATAATAAATATGTATATTGTGTATGAAAATCACTATGCGTTCCTAGCTTAAATGATTGATCGTTCGCCTTAGTCCCGTGCGAGCATGCTTTCTGAAATAAAATTTAAAAAATGGGGTTCTTATAACAGTTTTTTGTCACACTTGTGTGTATGTGTATTTAGTTGGAGAAGTGTTCTCAGGATCTGGGCTCCAGCACTAAAGCCGTGAGCTCTGCTATTGCTCAGCTCCTCAGTGAAGCCACCCAAGGCAATGAGAACTACACAGGTAACCCCATTAACCTCACATACCTCTAACTATCTGCTTGTTTCAGCATTTTGATAGTCTATATAGAGGTTATGATCAAATCCATGTCCAGTACCATGTTATACAGCGCCCCCTTCCTGTAGAATGTAATGTGTATCTGTCCCTGCTGTAACAAACACAAACAGGTGGTGTGGTTTAGTGGTTAAAAATCTTAGCTCAAAACTCAAGCCACATCTTGCAGGTTTGAATCCCACACGGGGCGATCAATAAACTCATGCATTCATCCGCTCAGACTGGTCACCCTCAGTCTCTCCTATGGCACATTTCCACTCCATGGTACTACTCGGCTCGGCTTGGTACTGCATGGCTCGGCTTGCTTTATTTTTTGTTTGCTTTTCCATTGCAGTTAGTACCGCTTCAAAGTGGGTGGGATTATAGACTGATCTTTATAGTTGTGCCACCTCTAATGCCGTGGATCCGCTCCTTGTCTACCAATGAGTCTGCACCTCATCTACTGACCACGATAAAGCCATTTCTTTTTTCAAGTTGCATGCAACAGTCATTTAAAGCAAGTCGTTTTGCGAACAAATGATACTGCGGTGGCTGTTACTGACTGTTTAGATCTAGCGGGGTTGTTTTCTCGTGTTTCAAATACAATGATGCTGGTGGTGATTCTCTCTGACCAATCAGTGATCTGCAGTGTTTACACGTCACATTTAGTATCGGTACGGCTCGTTTGGAACCTCAACCGAGGTGGTACTATTTAAGCAAGCTGTACTGTTCCGTACCGAGCCATCCCATGCAGTGAAAAAAGCGACAAAAAGTGAGCCCGTATCAAACCGTACCGAACCGTACCATGCAATGGAAAAGCACCACTAATGTCTTTGTCTGGCTTCATTGTGGGTGTGTTTTGCAGGTATGGCTGCTCGTGACGTGGCTCAGGCTCTACGTTCACTGGCTTCAGCTGCTCGTGGAGTAGCCGCCAACACTGAGGACCCTCATGCCCGAAATGCCATGCTGGACTGCACCGGGGATGTCATGGACAAATCCGCCAGCCTGATCGAGGAGACCAAGAGAGCCATCGCCAAACCAGGAGACCCTGACAGCCAGCAGAGATTGGCCCAGGTTAAACCAGACTTCAGCTTGAATACTTAATAAGAGAAGCTCAATAGAGTAGGTTTAAATTCAGTAACAAGACCTCCCTATTAATTGCTGATAGGAGATTTGGTCTGCTGTAGGTTGAAGTGCTCATTATTTTGAAAAGAAAATTGCCTGTTGTGTGTCTATGATTAGCATAACTGGAGAAGCATCTTAAATGTTCTGATGATGACTGGAGTGTGTGTGTGCGTCTTCAGGTAGCTAAAGCTGTGTCTCAGGCACTGAACCGCTCTGTAAACTGTCTGCCGGGGCAGAGAGATGTGGATAATGCCATCAGGACTGTAGGAGAAGCCAGCAAGAAACTCCTGTCTGATAAAGTGAGTCCCCAAGGCCATGAAAACACTCACAATGTCCTTTTCAGACAAAATATCACAAAGTATTTTGCAGAATATTGTTTGCTGTATTGCTGTCATCTGGATGGTCCTGTGACTTAAGTCTAAAGTGACTTGTATAACGTAATTGATGTCGGCTGGTCAAACTCACATGCTCACACAAAAACTGTCCAGCTCTACAGGTCTGTTTACACCCAGACAAATGTTTGTTGTGTTGCAAACATTTGAAGTTGAATTATTAGATTTAGTTGCATCTGTTCAGACTGACAAAAATATTTGCATTTGGCGTCAACACGACAATTTGTTCACGGAGACACATACTAATCTCTTTACCATCCCATTGCGAAGAAAAGTGGCCATCTAATGAGATTCATGCTTTTAATCGCATGCCAAGAACAACTGCTGTTGCATAAAACTACAGCTTGGTGGTACTCATGAGCAGATTGTTTTGCTAAGCAAAAGTGAATATCAGAAGAAGAATCCAGAAGCGTGTTTGATAAACAGAATACAAATACAAAAATCTGACAAATACAAAAATCTGAACAGAATCTGTCCATTTGTCCATACATCCATGCATCCGTCCATTTATCCATCCATTCATCCGTCTATCTGTCTACCTATCCGTCTGTCCATCTATCCATCCATAAATCCATTCATTCATCTATATGTCCATCCATCCGTTTATCTGCCATCTATCCTACTGTCTATCGTCCATCTATTCATTTGTTGTCCATCCATCCATCTATTCTTCTATCCATCTGTCCATCTATCATCCATCCATGCATCTATCCATCTGTACATTCTTCCATCTGTATGTTCTTCCATCTATCCATCCATCCATCCATCCATCTGCACAGCCTTAAAACCTTCAAACTTCAAGCTTTTTAAACAACTTCAAATTTTCTATCCAGGCTTTACAAGTTTGTAAATTTTTTATATATCTAGTTTTACTTCTGTTTTCTTTGTGTTTTCCTGTTACTGTAAAATTTTACAGTGAGCCATATTACAGTTACTGTTCATATTAGAAATAGTCGTTCTGATCTTTGTGTTTCTGATGTGTCTTCAGTTCCCAGTGAGCGGGAAGAGTTTCCAGGAGGCTCAGTCGAATCTGAACGAGGCTGCGGCCGGACTGAACCAGTCAGCCAATGAACTGGTGCAGGCTTCACGCGGCACTACCCAGGATCTGGCCAAAGCCTCCGGGAAGTTCGGCAAAGACTTTAACCACTTCCTGCAGGCTGGAGTGGACATGGCTGGACAATCCCAAGTATGATGTGTATTATAAATTGAATTAAATTAAACTATTCTTTCATTAGGACAAGTTCCTGAGAGAGTCATTTGAGACCTCATAGATGGATGAATGAATGAGTAGATAGGTGAATGATGTCTCCTCCTCTCGTCTCTTCCTATAGTCTAAAGAGGACCAGACTCAAGTGGTCACCAACCTGAAGACCATCTCCATGTCCTCCAGCAAACTCCTGCTGGCTGCTAAAGCCCTGTCTACAGACCCCAACTCACCAAACCTGAAAAACCAGCTCGCTGCTGCCGCTCGGTTAGAATTCTGCCATCTGTCTCCTATTTTTCAATTACCATTTTGTCATTAAACTGTTTCCAGTATAGATGGTTACATGCAAAAATATGAAATAGTGATTGAAAGGTTTGGATGACTTTGGTAATACTCCAATTGGTCACACTTTATATTAGGTGTCTTTAACTACATGTACTTACATCAAAAATAATAATTGTTTGGTAAAATGTACTTATTGTGTTGAAATTTTAATGCAAAACACTGGTAGTATGGGTAGGTTTAAGGGTGTGTTAAGGTTTAAGTCCACCCTGTGTCCACCAAAATGTTTTTAGCCATCTGAAGGGTGATCTTCTGAAAATGCCCTGCTGCAGGCGCTTAAAGGTGGACTCAGTAGAATGTCAAAAACACTGTTTGGAAGTTAGTCGGGCCGACACCAACAACAAATGTCTAACCAATCAGCATTAGAGAGCGTATGACGGTCGAGGAGAGAGAACGAGCAAGAGGGAGATTTGAAAATAAGCAGAACGAGAGATGGGACACAATACAAAAGCTCAAAAGAATATCACTGGAATGAAGGTTTATGGCTGGGCAAGTGCTTTAGGACCCACGTTTATATTAGAAAAGCTTTCCAGCGCTGGAGAGAGCTAAGCAGGAAGGCCTGAAAACAGACGCGGAGGCTGCTTTGATCCCACTTGTCATGTGAGTAACACTGGGTGTTGATTGTCTGGAGCTGCTGTGCTGTTTGCGACTAACGAAAAACTCTTTTGTATTTACTCTTGTGTAAATTTTTTTGTGCTTCCTTGTCGTTCATCAACTGCGCTTTATTTTTCGTGAAGCATTTTGTTGCACGTCAGCTGTGAATAGACATCCACTCTCATATTGCGTGTGTAACAGTGGCCAGAGAGTGAGAGTTTTGCAGTTAAACTACTGCGCAGTGACGGCCGCTAGAGAATGCGGTGTTTAGCGTCATTGATAGTGCACTCGCCTCGCCTGCCAACAGCGATCAGGCCGTGTTCGAGACTGACTCGGAACAGGGTGGTTAGGATTGGAGAGTTAGTTTTGGAGGCGGAACGATGAAGAGAGGGGTGAGTTTGTTTGGGTTGATTTCAAATATCAACAATGTCCAACAGCTTTGTTCAAAATCTGCTTATCGCACCTTTGAATGCTTCAGTGACAGCATTTTTTTTTCTCCAGTTGAGAAGCTTTGGTTTCTATGATACAGAATATCCATGAAAGTGTTACTAGTATCTGATTTGCCAGTTTGTATTTGTATTTGCTCTGGCTCGTTTTAAATGATTTTGTTCCGTTGTTTGTTTATGCTTGTTGTCGTCTGGTGCCGTTGTACAAGCAGGATGTCGTGGTTGGTTGGTGTGGTATTTGTCCTCCCCCTCCTCCACTGTGATTGGATGGCTGGGTAAAAAGTTACAGTGATGAGTGTTGCATTTTACCCAAAGTTTAACCCATTTTTCAACTCTCAGCATTCAGAAAAAACACCAAGCACTCAGCATGAAATAGACACTCTGCTCTCCGTCACACTGCTGGTGTTTTTAAATACGCAGCGCTCCCATTAAAAACTTGACAGCTTTTGTAATATTAACGTGGATCCTAAAGCTCTTGCCTGATCATAACCCTTCTTTTTCCAGTGATATTCCTCTGACCTTTTCTCTTTTGTAATATCCTCAGCTATTGGCTACAAGTGTGTTGTGCTGCTCAGTCCGATCCACATTCAACAGCATTTTTCAGAAACCGCTTACTACACCTTTAATTTAAATGTTAGTACATAGTAGTTAAAGATTATTAATATAAAGTGGAACCATTTAAAACAAACATAAAAGTAGTAGAAGATGAAGTACAAATTCCAAACTGTGTTTTTGCCCCCATGAACGGAATAGGAACTCCTTCATGAAATGCCATTTCACAAGGACATAAGTGAAGGGTGCATGCTAGGCCTGTCATGCAATTTCTAACTTCGCCTTTTTTTTTTTTAGTTTCTCTTTTTTGGCCAAAAAATGACTATGAGTGTGTGGAAGAGTTTGTAATCATACCTGTAGAAAAGAGTACAAAAAGATTGGCTTGTTCTACAGATTGAAGCGTTTAACACGGCATCTTTTTTACGCAATCCAAAGAACTTTTCAGGTTCAGGTAGAGTGTCTCACTTTCGCTTGTCATCTCCTCCTCCTCCTCCTCCTCCTCCGATTTTGTGCAACAGTAGTAGCCACACACTGTGGCTGCCTCCAAAAGTGCACATTTCCCTACTATATAGTAGGTAAAAAAAAAAACAGTATGTAACAAAAAAAAAAAGATGTCCGTATTCACAGTACCTCATAATAGAGTAGGCAAACAGTACCCGGATGACCTACTACTTTCGGTGAGATTCTGAAGTGTGCTTACGATGGATACTTCACTATCCTATGAGGCCTTGGGAGAGGGTTTGTGAATGACAGTTAAGGGTTTGTGAACTGACGCAGGTAGGTCACATAATAATGACAACATGGCAAATGTAGTACGTCCAGATTACATTCGCACTACATACACTCATACTATATAGAACACACTTTTTTGCAGTCACAAATTACTTATTCAAAATAAGTACCTACTCAAGATTATGCGATTTTGAACGCAGCCTTGCAGTTTTATGACGAGTGGCAACCAGCGTTAAGGTGCAATAGCGCCACCTACTATGTTGGAGTGTCAAACAGCTGATTTATTGATGATATTATTGCACATGTACTATTAACATGGTATCAGTATTTCTGTTTTAAACAGAATTTCTGTTTGTTATCATGGTAAATTGCAACAGCCCTAGCTTGCAAGAAAACTTTTTGGGATTGGTAAACATGATGTTGCCAAATTAATGTCTAAGTTTGCAGTATAGTAATCCAGCTACCGTTTGAAACCGTCTTTGTGTCAGGAGTGCATCTAAAATGCAGCTCACTCTGTTTTGAAGCATTTCTGTAGAGAATTGGGTCAGATGTTGTGATGGCATGCTATTCTAACAGAGCTTGTGATAGTAAGAAAGAAACTGTGCACTCACTCTCACACACACAGCTCTTCTATTGACATACATTACATAAGTGGCATGCTCGCTTTTATACACATTTGGGTTGGAATGAGCGCAGTTATGTAATGGGCATCTACAAAAGCAAACCTGTTTATTTCACTGCTGTTCTCTGATGTGTGTGAGTGTATGAGAGAAGACGACAGAATGAAACAACAGCAGTTAATGGCTTTTCACTGCTCACGTTCCTAAAAATCCCATCACTCCCTTACAGAGCATCACAGAGAGAGAGAGAGAGAGAGAGAGAGAGAGAAAGAGTGTCAGTGTGTGGTAACACACGTGGGTGGATTTGTTCCTCACAGATCTCTCACACTATTCCTTCCCTTTCCAGCAAACTCTAATGTCTCTCTCCCTCTCTCTCTCTCGATAGCGCGGTGACAGACAGCATTAATCAGCTGATCAGCATGTGTACCCAGCAGGCTCCGGGACAGAAGGAGTGTGACAACGCTCTCCGTGAGCTTGAGGTGCTTCTTCTCTCTCTTTTACCTCTCTCCTTTCTCATCTTCTTCTCAATGTTAATCAGTTTGTGTGAGTGACTCACTCTCATATGCAGCGTTTGGATTCTCTCATATTCAGCACTGAACTCAATCTGAGCTGAACAGTGTTTTATGAGGAGAGAAATGACACACCTTTTGTGCCGTAACTTATCCGTATGGTTTTATTACAGTATTTATTAGAATGTTTTAATAAAATACTTCAAAAATGTTTAGTTTAAGTATGTGTATAAACATGCTCTTTCATATATTTATATGCATGACTTGAAATCCTGTTTGATATTGAGCAGCAGTTATTTGCTGTGTGCTGTTTTTAGTTGATATTGGAAATGTCAGCAAACAACAGTGCATGTTTTCAAGGCAGCATTGTTTTGATATTTCTTCTCCACAATAAGTCAGTTAAAACATACAGAATCCATTCAGATCGGTTAAACTACTGTTTAAAAGTTTGGAGTCAGTAAGATTTTTTTTTTATGTTTTTGAAAGAATGTCTCCTCTGCTCACCAAGACTGCATTTATTTGAAGAAATACAGTGAAAATACTATGATTTATTACATGAATTATTACAATTTAAAATGTTAAATGTATTTAAAACTCTTTTCTATGTGAAAATATTTTAAATTGTAATTTATTCCTGTGATCTAAGCTGAATTTTCAGCATCATAACTCCAGTCTTCAATGTCACATGATCCTTCAGAAATCTTGCTGATTTGATGCTCAAGAAACATTTCTGATTATTATCAGTGTTGAAAACAATTGTGCTGCTTCATATTTTTGTCGGAACTGACATAACTTTTTTCATGATACTTTGATGAACAGGAAGTTCAACAGAACATTTATTTGAAACAAATCTTTTGTAACATTATAAATATCTTTACTTTCACTTTTGATCAATTTAATGCATCCTTGCTGAATAAAAATTACTTTATTTTACTGACTGAAAAAATCTTACTGACCCCAAATTTTGAACAGTATAAATCTATTTTTGTTTTTGTTTTGTTTTTTTACTTTTTAAGAAATGTTAATATTTTAAAAAGGGCTTAAAAAGCACTGGATTTTTAATAACAAACTAACGAATGTAATTTTATTTCTGATATTATTTACACTATTGAAAAATAAGTGTCTCCACTTCCTTTCGATGTAGAAAAATTAAGCCAAAATAACCCACAAATAAAAGTTGACATCTTGTGCCGATTATGTAATTTGTAGCCCAAGTCAATAGTGATAGTCAAAAGTGTGCAATAGTCATGAGGTGGAGCTACGGCAAGGTCCCACCCACACTACCGCTCCCATTTTTATATGTCTGTGTGATGAGAACTACTTAAAATGACAAAAACTATCTTCAGAAAAAAATTATTTGAAGTGTAATTGGATTTTTTTTAGTTTGCCTCACGTCCCATTCGATTACATGAAGAGGGTGGGGTTTAGGACCTATACTGCATCCAGGCACTAGGGGATGATCGAAATGCTTTGGCATCACTTCTCAGGACGTGTGCAGCACACTTGAATTTACACAGAACTAAAAGCCTAAATCCTGAACATGCCTTGCATTCTTGACGTCTGTTTTGTGTATTGTGTGTGCTAACTATGTGTGTGCTGCAGACGGTTGGAGGAATGCTGGAGAATCCTACAGAAGCAGTCAATGATCTGGGCTACTTTGACTGTATTGACAGCGTGATGGAGAACTCAAAGGTGAACTCAAAGATTACAACTTTTATATATTTTACCTATAATCACCTATATCAGTGCTGAGCTAAAGCTGTGTGTTAATGTTGATGTTGATGTTGTTTGCAGGTTTTGGGTGAGGCCATGGCTGGCATTTCCCATAATGCCAAAAACAGTAATTTGCCAGAGTTTGGAGACTCTGTCAGTTCAGCGTCTAAAGCGCTGTGTGGTCTCACTGAGGCAGCCGCTCAGGTAAAATCAGGGTCTGTGTGTGTAGGTGGGGTGGGGGTTTCTTGTATTCCTGTGTTGTGGGGACCAAATGTAGTAATACTGTACCTTGTGGGGGCATTTTTTAGTCCCCATGAGGAAAACATACAAAACGGAAGTTTTTTGAAAATTTGAAAATTCAGAAAGTGTTCTGTGATTGGTAGGTTTAGGGGGTAGGGTTTGGTTTAGAGGATAGAATATACAGTTTGTACAGTAAAAAATAAAAAATCATTATGTCTATGGGAAGTCCCCATAAAACATGGAAGTGTGTGTGTGTGTGTGTGCACGCGTTTTTGTGACATATCAGGACACAAATCTGTATAATGACATGGGTATGACATGGGTATTACAAGAAGAGGTGACTTATGAGGACATTACCCCATGTCCCCACTTTTCAAAAGGCTTATAAATCATACAGAATGAGTTTTTGTGAGAAAGTAAGTGTGCACAGATTCCTGTGATGGTTAGGTTTATGGGTAGGGGTAGTGTAGGGGGATAGAAAATACAGCTTGTACAGTATAAAAACCATTACGCCTATGGAATGTCCCCACAATTCACAAAAACGAACGTGTGTGTGAGTGAGTGAGTGTGAGAGAGAGAAGCTCCTCTCTTCTAAATTTTGCTACGTTGACCTAAAGAGATGGTGCGTGATAAAATGTACCAGTGCTATGATGCGTCAAACATCTGGAGTTACAGGAGCGCATTAAATGAACAAACACATTTGCCTTCATGTTCTCCCCTTTCCTTGACTGTCTTTTGTGCTTTCACACGCACCTTCATGCTTTTGTTATTTACAGGCATAAGAACACACTCTTACACACTTGTGCAAAAATAATTCATAATGGGTTTGATGGGCATTGGGTCATATTTAACTGCTTCCTGTGGGAGGTTCACGAACACTCACAGCTGCCATTTGATTCAAAAGTGCTGCGTTTCATTGTGTGTGTGGGTCAGGCTGCACAATTATGATAAAAAAACAACAACATAACTCTTGATTATTTCCTTGATGCTGTCATCAAAATTATTATAAAATATCATAAAATAATTATTATTTTGTGTGGGCCAACTGTATCCATATCCTTAATGCAGGATACACATCAACAAAACAAGCTGAAAGTGTGTGTGTGTGTGAGTGTGGGCATGTTTTTGTGAAATATCAGGACACAAATGTGTATAATGACATGGGTATGACATAGGTATTACAAGGAGAGGGTGATTTATGAGGACATTCCCCATGAGAGAGAGAAGTGTGTGTGTGGAGAGGGTTGTTGTTGCTAAGCCAGGTGGTGAGAGAGCTTGAATTGGTGTGTTAGGGGCTGGGCAATAAAAAATTATCACTATAAAAGTTCAGTTGATATCGATAATCATCACGATAAATGTCAAATCTTTATTTCTTTCAAGTTTAAAGGCAGGCTTTTGCTCCTTTTTTTGCTCCTTTTTGGTTTTGTGAAAGCACGGGGCAGTCGTGGCATAATGGATAGCGAGTCGAACTTGTAACCCAAAGGTCATGGGTTCGAATCTCAGGTCCGGCAGGGAAGGCACCGAACCCCCAACTGCTCCCCGGGCGCCGCAGCAATGGTTGCCCACTGCTCCGGGTGTGTGTTCACGGTGTGTGTGTTCACTGCTGTGTGTGTGCACTTGGATGGGTTAAATGCAGAGCACAAATTCCGAGTATGGGTCACCATACTTTGCCACATGTCACTTCACTTCCTAAGTGAAACCTGACCGTTAATTGTGGTTTTAAACTATTCTTTATTGTCAGAAAATGACAAACATTTGACGTTTTTAAATTCTTTACACTTTTCCAGGCAAAATAAATATTTTAATAGAAAAATTTATTTCTTGTTTTCTGCATGTGCTAACGATTGATATTGTTTCAAGTTATGAAACAGTTTTGTGTTGCCTGACTTTGGCTCGTATCTTTGGCACAGTTTGCAGTGCAGGCTGCAATATTAATAATATTACATGTATTGTCTCTTAGAAATGCACATTTGACAGTAACTTGAATTGACAGTAGTAGTAGCTTGAGTTAGGATGCAGATGTAATTTTGTGTTCATTAACAAAAACAGTAACGTCTTTAAAAAATGTAACCACATAATTTTTATATGGTAAAATTTAAGTAATCTGACTGTTTGAGTTTTATCAAAATTAACCATTGGTCATCCATCGTAGCATACTTTTAGATCATGATAACCACAGTTAAAACCAGCATATAGCACCACACTACCATGGTAAAATATAACTATATGGTTTCTATGGTATTTGTATGTAAAATAGTAGCCTAAATACATATAAAGTAGTATATTATACACAGCGAGTAAACGCATGTGCTCTAGTAAGCACGTGCTGCGCTGCCATTTAAACTTAACCGCAGAGCGGATAAATGGTCCATGTGACACAGTTCAAATGAGTAGTGCTATTTTGTTCCTCTTATGCCGCATAAACATTGTATTAGACATATATTGAACACTTGTTATTGCTTTATCGAGGAAAATTATATTGCGATAATTATCGTTATCATTTTATCGCCCAGCCGTAGTTTTTGTGGAACAGAGGTGACCAGTATTCGGTTGATGTGTCTCTCATAGGGAGCGTATCTGGTGGGTGTGTCTGACCCGAACAGTCACGCTGGGCAGAAGGGTCTTGTGGACCCCTCACAGTTCGCCAGAGCCAAGCAGTCGATCCAGATGGCCTGTCAGAACCTAGTGGACCCCGCCTGTACCCAGTCCCAGGTAACCGCTTGAGTCCTTCCTTGGTTAGATAGGCATTAGTCTATAGTGTATTATTATTAGTGGTTAACAGATAAGGATTTTTAAATAGCCGATACAACTTGTAAACTCACAAAAAAAATGTATACCAAACAATTACTCAATTCACAGAAATATTTGAAAACAAAATGTATTTATTGACAAGGCTGTTTGGAGATTTTGGTTCACAAAGGGGAGAAGTAAAGGTGTGGTCACATTTACCATTGTTCAGTGAATTTTCACTGGCAAAATCCAGTCAGTTCAATCTCTGAAATTTTGTGTGAGACTGAAAGATTAACCTATGCAGATTTTGAAACTGGTTCTAGTTGGTCATGCGGATTAGCTGCATTGACCAACAGAAAGCTGCTTGATTTGAAACAGATTTTTGTCTGAGTTGTTCTTCGAGGTTATTTCTCTACACTATTGATTTTTGACAATAGACAATGGACATTTTTTTGACCACACAATTTTTCTAAAATTTCGCTAATGTGGCCACACCTTAATGCTTCTGCTAAATGGCCAGGCAGGCGAAGGAATCGGCCTCTAACAGTAGACTCACAATGTATATTACCATCTTTACTAATACTTATATATATATTTTTTTTTTCAGGTTTTTTATTAATTATAAACACAAATAAGAGAAAATAAGACAAAAAGCATAGATAAATACAGTGTGTTCCAGTAATAATTATATTTTACATCTGAATATTTTCTTTGAACTCACTGCTCAAAACAGGAAGTGAATTATTACAGGAACCAAATATAGATAAGTCTTCACCAATAACTCCCAGTGACGTGCACCTTCATTTCCCAAGGTCCTCTCTGCTGCCACAATTGTTGCCAAACACACTTCGGCCTTGTGCAATGCCTGCCGACTCGCCTCCTCCAAAACATCCAACCCAGTTGCTAAGAGACAGTTTGTCCAGAGTGCCAAAGAGGTGGCAAACAGCACAGCCAACCTCGTTAAGTCCATTAAAGTGAGTTTTGAGAGTGTTTCTGAACAACAGTGTTTGTGTGTTGGTACGGTTATTGTGAATGTAACTGTGTTTGTGCTGTAATGTCAGGCTCTTGATGGGGCCTTTAACCAGGAGAACAGGCAGAAGTGTAAGGAAGCCACTGGGCCGCTCATCGAGGCTGTGGATAACCTGACTGCCTTCGCTTCAAACCCAGAGTTTGCTAGCGTACCTGCACAGATCAGCCCGGAGGTACGGCTTTATATCACAGTAATAATATACACCACACTAAACACTAATTGTTGTGGCCAGTAAGTTTATGATTATGAAGCAGAACAACTGTTTTCAACAATCAGAAATGTTTTTTGAGCAAATCAGCATATTAGAAAGATATCTGAAGGATCATGTAACACTGATGACTGGTGTAATGATACTGAAAATTCAGCTTTGATCACAGGAATAAATTATATTTTAAAGACCCCCTGTGGTGAAAATCAAGTTTTTAATGTTGTTTATATGTCTATGTGGTGTTTTTAATATGCTTTAAGACAAACCATGTGCAAATTCATAAGTCAACACCATTGCTGAGTATTTTCTCTTAAAAAAAATGCAGTAATCTAAAGACTGTCTTAAACTCGCGGTTTGAAATCGCTGGTGTCTGTGACGTCACAAACTACCTTGTAACCAATCACGTCAACATGCCGGCCGGAAGTCTCGAGAGAAGTCAGGTCATCTCGATATATTTTTCTGTTGATATGAAAGAATCGCGTAGATTTAGCAACTATATGCCTTTAGTTGTCTGACTCTAAGATGCTGAAGATCTGAGATGGTTCATGTAACATTAGCAACACATTATTAGCTTTTTAATAACGTAGTCAAGCAAAAGGCTATAATATTAATTACCGTTATGTGTCCGAGTTGTAAAGAGCGATACCATTGTGCAGCGTTTACCTCAGTAAGTTTTACTGAGTGGATCTCTGAGCTTGTGCGAGTGGAGGTGGGGCTAATTTGCATATTCATTGTTCTGCATATATATATATATATATATATATATACAGTCAAGCTATTTTAAGGCATGAAGACATTTTTTCACTGGAAAAAAACGTTTAAATGTATCATTTTGGTGATCAAAGATGAGTTTTAAGGGATAAAATTATTGACTACAGGGGGACTTTAACATATAATCAAATGTAAAACTGAAATTTTAAATTGTAGTTTTTAACTATTTTTGATCAAATAAATGTAGCCTTGGTGGGCAGAAGAGACTTCTTGTCCTCTACTGTTTATTACAATATAGTAATGTTTGCTGGAAATTCAACACCTAACTGTTTTATATTTTAGATATCCAAGTAGGAAAGTTTATTGTATGATAAAACAAATGTAAAACAAAACAAAGAAAGTCTACACATAATGTTTTCTGCTTTGCTTTATATTTTTTAACCATATCAAATATCTACTGGTTGACATATTTCTACCAATCCACTTTTGCAGTAACTTTTATTGTCATGATTTTCACAAAAGAAGTGAGAAAGAGAAAAATATTAATTGTGCTCTTAAACTGTACAGTGCACAGCATAAATGAGTACACCCCCTCTGAAACTTCTGAAAGTCAGCAATTACTTAATTACTTAGAAGACATGTTAGGGTTCTTTAGAGATATAATGTTCCAGCAAGTCTGCTAAATCAATTACCAAAGAAGCATGTCAAAATTATTCAGGAAAATTAGATTTTCTTATCAAGGTGATAAAATGTTGTGTAGCAAAAATGAGTACACCCTCCTAAAAGTTACTAAATAAAGCGAAAAAAAAAATTCTGGTGTAAGTTTAAGGCAATGATTGATCAACAGGTAAATATGTTGAACCAAAAGATTTAAAGAGAAGTAATTTCTTGACAATTAAAAGTGTTATATAGCCCACTGAATCATTCATGGTTGACATGCATGGTTGTTGTCCTCACTGGAACTACCTACTGTAGCCAAAGCACAATAAAGTCAGTTAGCCATTTCCAAAGCCCATATTTACAAAATTACAAAATAGTGGTAGTAAACTCTTACAGTTGTGGTCAGAATTATTGGCACTCTTGGTAAATATGATCAAAGATGACTGTAAAAATGAATCTGCATTGTTAATCCTTTTGATCTTTAATTCATAAAATTAGCAAAAATCTAACCTTTCATTGAAGGAAAAGAATTGAACGTGGGGGGAAAATCACATTAAGAAATAAATGTTTTTCTCCAAAACACGTCAGCCACAATTATTGGCACCCCTAGAATTTTTTGAGTAAAATATCTCTGATGTATATTCCCATTCATATTTACATTTTTTTTTAGCACACCAGGGTGATCATGGACATGAAATTGTCCAGCCATGACTTCCTGTTCCACAGGAGTATAAACATGAAGAAAGACCAAGGCCAAATTCCCTTAATCATTCATCACAATGAGTAAAACCAAAGAATATAGTTCTGATGTGCAGCAAAAGATTGTTGAGCTTCACAAAATAGAAAGTGGCTATAAGAAAATAGCTAAAGCATTGAAAATCCCAATTTCAACTATCAGGGCAATAATTAAGAAGTTCCAATCAACTAAAAATGTTACAAATCTGCCTGGAAGAGGACGTGTATCTAAATCGCCCTAATGCACGGCGAGGAGGAAAGTTTGAGTGGTCAAAGACTCTCCAAGGATCACAGCTGGAGAATTGCAGAGATTAGTTGAGTCTTGAGTCTCAGAAAGTCTAAAAAAAAAAAAGATCAAACAGCACCTACATCCCCACAAGTTGTTCGGGAGGGTTTTAAGAAAAATCCTCTGCTCAGATCCAGAAACAATCTCCAGCATATTCAGTTGTCAGACACAACTGGAACTTCAAACAGGACCGGCTTCTATGGTCAGATGAAACTAAAAAAAAAGCTTTTTGGCAGCTAACCCACCAGATGGGTTTGGTGCACACAGTGGTCAAAAGTACCCCATGCCCACGGTTAAATATACTGTTAGATCTTTAATGTCGTGGGCCTATTTTTCTGCTGGAGGTCCTGGACATCTTGTTCAGATACATGGTATCATGGATTCTATCAAATACCAACAGATAAAAAATCAAAACCTGACCGCTTCTGCTAGAAATTCAATAATGGGCCGTGGTTGGATCTTCCATCAGGACAGTGATCCAAAACAAACATCAAAACCAACACAAAAATGTGTCACTGAGCACAAAATGAAGCTTCTGCCATGACCATCCCAGTCCCCTGACCTGAACCCTACATGAAATGAGTGGAGTGAACTGAAGAGAAGAAGCACCAGCATGGAGCTGCATGGAGCTGAAGATGTTACCCTTTTCTCATTTTCTGCATTGTTGGGCATTTTTTTCAACATGACAATGAGGATATGTATTCTCCCAAGGTGAAAAACCTTCTGTGGACATGTATTGCACTCAATCTTAACACTCTTGAGCAACACTCCCCATTAAAGATCAGGGCATTTAAGGAGCTCATCATCCAGGATTTAAACAGGACAGATGTGACAATTTGTCATGAACTTGAACACTCCGTGCCAAGAAGGGTCAGAGCAGTATATTCAAAATTATGGAGGGCCTACTAAGTACTAGAATATTATACATTTGTTGAATTAAATCTAGTGTGTAATCATTTCTGCAATCCTTAATTTAAACAAAATTGGCTAATTTACTTATTTTATGGCTATTAATGACATATATTTCTCAGTTTTCATTATGTATATGTTTAATACATTTTAGTTTAGAATTGAATTGTATTAGTGATAATAAAGAAAATACATCTTTTGTATTTGTTCAGAGGGGGTGTACTCATTTATGCTGTGCACTTTAGAAGATGTGCATTTGCTATAAATACCAAAATGTCATTACTCTCTTTTGCATTTTTTTTAAAATACAATCTAAATAGACTAGTGGAGAATGGACAGGAATGGACAGGGCTCAGGTGTGGGAACACGGCTGAAATAAAAGCCCTGCTGGATCAATGTTGGAAATTGCAAGTTGTGTTGTCTCTGATTGCAGGGTCTAGCAGCGATGGAGCCCATCGTAGCAGCCGCAAAGAGCATGCTGGAGAGCTCTACAGGCCTGATCCAGACGGCCCGCTCACTGGCCGTCAACCCCAAAGACCCACCGAAATGGTCTGTGCTGGCTGGACACTCCAGAACAGTGTCTGACTCTATCAAGAAACTCATTACCAACATGAGGTATTCACACANTATATATATATATATATATATATATCTCCTTCATTCAATGATCAACTAAAGACAAGACTTTAGCCTATAGGTGAAGTCTGCCATGTCTGTGGAGCAATTATGATGTCATAATTTTCATGTATCATATTCACACATTCTCATGTAAATGGTTTTAGGGAAAAGGCTCCAGGTCAGAGGGAGTGTGATGATGCCATTGAGGTTCTTAATAACTGCATCCGTGAGGTGGACAAGGCCTCACTGGCAGCCATCAGCCAGCAGCTCACGCCAAGAGACGACATTTCCCATGAGGTGAAGCTTTACAACGGCAGTTTTTTCATTCATTACCTAATCTGTCCAGCCACAGCCTCATAATGAACCAAAACTATTTTTACACTTCTCATAATAACGTAAAAGATCTCTTGTTGTTTTGTGCCATTGCTTTGGCAAAGTATCTGTGAAATGGAACAAAATCGAAAGCGTGATTTAGCTTTGTGCCAAAAGACTGCGATTTAATTAAAATAAGTACATAGTCTGTTTGTGCTGCATGTTTCAAAGCAAAGATGATAATAATAATAATTAAATGTAGTATTATTATATTTTAATTGTTTGTCTTCTGCAAACAGCAGTTTGAATGTAATGTAGACTGAGACACTATGTCAACTCAAAAGAGGGTTGAGTCCTCTTTAAAGTCCAGGTACAAGTAAATTCACTGACTTTTTACTCTGTTCAATTTGGACACCTAACATGGGTTGGAGGAACTTGGAGCTCTTAATTTTCTCTCTCCAAATGCACCAGATTTATGCATTTAACTTTAAAACGTACAGCATTTTCTTATGACTCCTGCTTGAGGAAGTGAGGACCACTCCCCATAGTCTCACAAAATCCTGAGAAACACTGCAACCGCCATAATAAATCTTTATAGCTGAGGGCGCAGATTTCATGTGGGCCTGCTAATGATCGTTATCATTGTTATTAATGTAATAAAGCGTTATTGTAATATTGTGTTGTGTTGCAGGCTCTTCACGAGCAGATGGCGGCGTCTGTGCATGAGATCAGTAACCTGATTGAACCGGTGGCCATCGCAGCCCGTGCTGATGCGTCTCAGCTGGGTCACAAGGTCTAACTGCAAAATAATTTCTAAATGTGTCTCAGCGGATTAGATGTTTATGGGAAGCTCATGGTTTGCTGTAATCTTACAGGTGTCTCAGATGGCCAGTTACTTTGAGCCGCTCATTATGGCTGCCATCGGTACAGCGTCTAAGATCCTGAACAGCCAGCAGCAGATGAGTGTGCTGGATCAAACCAAGACTCTGGCTGAGTCTGCCCTACAGATGCTCTACACAGCCAAAGAGGCTGGAGGAAACCACAAGGTAAGAGGCTACCAAATGTACACAGCAGCTACTGATGGTTGTTTTGACTGTATCTGCTGTAGTACCATGTATGTGTGTTCTGTGTCCTCAGGCGGCTCACACACAGGAGGCTCTGGAGGAGTCGGTTCAGATGATGAAGGAGGCGGTGGACGATCTGGCCGGAACTCTGGCAGAGGCAGCCAGCGCTGCAGGAGCTGTAGGAGGAATGGTCAACTCCATTACTCAAGCCATCAACAAAATGGAAGACGGGCCCGGATTCGAACCTGAAGGGACGTTTGTGGATTATCAGACCACGATGGTGAAGACGGCCAAAGCTATCGCTGTCACCGTTCAGGAGATGGTAAAGTCTAGTGCTGCAAAAATTGTGGGAAAAGCCACTATGATTGGTGGGCAAACAAGTCAAAATACAACACACATATGCACAAGCATGCATTGAAATCAGAATTAAGGTTTAGTACAGAATTTATAAATATAAGATACGCTTGATATGTGACAAAGGACATTAATAAAGTAGTTAAACCTGACAAGCCGCTTTGGGCCCTGTATATATTTAAAATTTTATATTTTAAAGTTTTTCATTCATTTTTAGTTTTTGATATTATGGTTCAAAATAGTTTCCAGAAGGGAGAATTATGCCATATTTATAGACAAGATAAGACTGACAGAGTGTTTTTAAACTGCTGTGTTCCCAGGTTACCAAATCCAACACCAACCCTGATGAGCTGGGCGGTTTGGCCAATCAGCTGACCACAGAGTTCGGTGACCTGGCATCAGAGGCCAAATGTGCAGCCATGACTGCTGAAAGCGACGAGGTATCTTCTGTTCTTCTGTCTAGATTTCGTGGCTTGCCCACCTTTAAATTCGCATGGAATCAAATTGACCCACATATACTCGCTGCACATTATTGTTCTTATTGAGAACAATTCATCAGTACACGTTATTCCCAAAAAAATAACGTGTTTGGGGTCAGTAAGATTAAATTTTTTTATGATTAATGCTTTAAAAACAGTTATATTGTGAAATATTATTACATTTATTACAAAGCAGCCATTACTCTGGGTTTCAGGTGTTTGTTAACGGTTAACGGGTTTGTCCTTCAGATCGGTTCTCACATCAGGAAGCAGGTGACCGAGTTGGGCTACAGCTGCACNTATTCCAAAAAAAATAATGTGTTTGGGGTCAGTAAGATTAAATTTTTTTATGATTAATGCTTTAAAAACAGTTATATTGTGAAATATTATTACATTTATTACAAAGCAGCCATTATTCTGGGTTTAAGGTGTTTGTTAACGGTTAACGGGTTTGTCCTTCAGATCGGTTCTCACATCAGGAAGCAGGTGACCGAGTTGGGCTACAGCTGCACTGGTCTGGTCAGTAAAGCAGGAGCGCTTCAGTGCAGTCAAAATGACTCCTACACCAAGAAAGAGCTCATCGACAGCGCACGGAAAGTCTCCGAGAAGGTTTACAGAAGTTGTTCTTCTCTTATTTGACAAATGGATGTAATTCAGTCTTCATCAGACTCCTAATATCTTCATTCTCTCTCAGGTATCTCACGTGTTGGCGGCTCTTCAAGCGGGTAATCGTGGCACTCAGGCCTGTATTACCGCTGCCAGTGCTGTATCTGGCATTATCGCTGATCTGGACACCACCATCATGTTTGCCACTGCAGGCACTCTCAACCGAGAGAACGCTGAGACGTTTGCAGATCACAGGTACTCAACTGCATGTGTCCTTCCAGCAGAACTACAGCACCCAAAGTGCCCAGTGCACATTTAAGTGACCTTGAAATGAAAAGGTTTTTAAAGGGTCATTAAACACAACTACTGTATCACTGTTCGTTCACACCTCAGACTTAAAAAAAGGCTCAGGATATGTGTGTGGAATGATGGGAAATAGTTTGGAGATCAACTCAGATGCCAAGGATGTTTTGTTAATGGAAACATTAAGGATCCAAAATCGTCAACTACTTTATAATGATTCCCATCCCTATATGTGTCTCTTATGCCTTGGCTGTTCTGATTATGTTTTAGAATAGAATGAACTAGGGCTGCAACAACTGTTCAATAAAATAATTATCGATAATAATCGATAATGAAAATCACAGTCGCGTCAAATTACAGCACTGAATAACGCATTTCTAAGGACAAAAATGCATCTAAAAATAGTGGAGGAAACAGATTGAGCTGCTGCAGGAAAGGTAACTTACGTGATCCAAGCTACCCAAAACATGAGAATTCTTTGTTTTAAGCTTCAAGCTAATGCATTAGCGTAATGGCTTGCCCTGTCAGGCGCTTTGGCAGATGCATGTGTGTCCTCAGCACAGAACGTTCATTCTACGGCTATATCCTTATCTGTAAATGTTACAAATTCACGCAAGCATTTCCATTTTGCATAAAGGCTCGTCCTTACAGTCTGCGTTAAACTTCAAACTTTACTGAATGAGTGCCGGCGCGCGCACCAGCGTCAGACAGACGGAACGCGGTAGAGAGGGAGATATTCAGTGCAAAAATATTCGTTTTCCTGAAATATCTGTTGTTTAAAGTTACCTTTAGATTTAAAAGTCAAAATGTCATTCAAGTATTTTATGAGAGTAGTAACTGTAAAGGGATAAAATGTCATTTAAATGTAATAAGACATTTCTTATAGCCTATTTACAGGATAATGAAATGACTGTAAGAGGTGATTGTGTCCAAAGTAAATGTGTGTGTTCCTGCTGAACATTTATTAACAGTTTTTGTTTTTGTTTTTCTTTATTATCTTTATTACTTATCTTAATTTTTTATGTTTTTGCCACAGTTGTCCTAAACTATCAGTATTGGTGATTACCAAAATCATTTTTTATGTTTCTGTAATGGTTAATCCACCAGTATGTGTAAGCTCTTTAGTCACAGCAGTACAATACAATTATTGTTCTTATCCATGAATTTTCGATTTTACTCTTTTACAAGAAAGGCAGAAAAAAAGTAAAGCACTTTATAGTTGTTGTTTTATAGTTGCCCAATTACAGTCAATAACAACAGAGACTGTTATTAAGTTTTATATATATATATATATATTATGTGTGAATAATGACTATTATTCACACATAAAACTGTTTCAGTTTTATGTGTGAAAAAACTGAAATAGTTTGTTATTTGCCTAAAAAATGGAAATAACATTTTTAGTTTTAAACAATTTTTTGGTATATTTGTGTTCTCTCTTTATCATGACAGGTAATGTAATAAATTAAGCACTGTATGATTTCATAGCGTTCAGTTGGCACATTTGTTTGAAAGCACATTTGTATATTGGGCAGGATGTGCAATATTCAGGGCCCTATGATTTCCGCGATGCAGAAAACGCGGACGGAATGAGCGGAATCCAGTATATAACGGAAAAACGGAATTCAGTATATATCGCGGAATGTCACGAAATTTGTCAAATTTTTGATGAATGAATTAAAAGCAGGTCAGTACACTTAAGTCAAATCGCGATATAGACTAGTGTCCGTGAATATTAAACCGCAAAAAGACTTATATATAGATTTATATATGAATCCTGCATGCCTGTGTGCCTCTGAAAATAAATGACGCGGAATAGCGGTTTAATTTACCTCACACACACACAGAAGCACATGCGATGTTTGCGGTGTTTTCATCCTTTGTCACCTCACTATATGAGGAAATTGACGCACAAAATTAATCTCCAGAGCCGCTCTGAAAGTCACTTCATCATCATTTAACCGCTTCGTTTGAGAAAACTATCATCATAAATACAAACTCAAAGCTTTAGGCATCCCATCAAAATAAAAGTTTGATTTAACTTGACAGAAACATATTACTGTTGTACAGTAGAATTTAGATAAATTGATTTAATTATAAATTATTAAAACTGTATTTTTAAACAATAATCTCTGTTTTTCGTACATGTTTTAATTTGAACAGAAAGCTCTGTTGTGCAGAACATTGTTTGACAAAAAAAGTTAAATTCCATGATTAAAAGATAAATTAAATGGTATGCGTTCATTTGATAGCTGGAAAAATTAAAATACGCAACAGAATTTCTGAAAAAAAAGCCAAATTTTTTATTTGATTTAACTTTATTAATCCCAAAGGGAAATTAGATTGTCATGGCAGCTTGATACAGTCAGTAGCACTTTAACACATTTCTTTCCTAGACAGATGAGTTAAATACTTTAATAGCACTAGGCAGGAATGATTTCCTGTATCGTTCTTTCAAGCAACGAGGCTGAATAAGCCTGTTGCTAAAACTACTCCTTAGTTTGTCCAGAGTTTTATGAAGAGGATGAACATCATTGTCCATAATTGCCAGCACTTTGCCAGCATTCTGTCCCTGACCACGTCCTCCAAAGTACCAAGCTTAGAGCCGACAACAGATTCTGCCTTTTTGATGAGTTTATGTAGTCTGTTGGCATCCTTTGCTTTTTTAAGAATTCAATTAATTAGACATGCTTTTTGATTATTAAAATGTAATTAAACCATTAAAATGGAATCCAGAAAAGTTAAAACAGAAAACTGAATTTGGTAAAAAAATAAAACAGAATTTGAGGGGAAAGAATAACATATCATAGTACCCTAAAAAAATATACATTTTTGTTAAACTTTTAATAAATTTATGGTAAATTGAATAAGTTTCATTATTTCAATTAATTAGACATGCTTTTTGATTACTAAAATTTAATTTAACCATTAAAATGGAGCCCCAAACAAAAACCGAAAAAAAAAGGAATCCAGAAAAATTAAAACAGAAAAAAATTGAATTTGGGAAAAAATAAAACGGCCCTAAATAATGTGTTTTTTGTCAATAAAATAAAAAAAATTAAATTAGGATTTTTTTTATCGAAAAAATAACCGGCCAACTAATCGATTATCAAAATAATCGTTAGTTGCAGCCCTAGAATGAACCCATTATAATGTCAAATAGAACTAGACAAATAAAGTGTGATGACAAACATTGATGTTGGCTTGACAAAGACTGGCCGGAAAGTATGAAATACTTTTAAAAGCTATAAGTTTGTAGGTTTTATTGTGAGATCGACAAAAGTAAAGTCAGATGACTGAAAAACAAATAAGTTTCAGACAGACCACCACTTCAGACCTCATTTGACCTCATTAGACCCCCAAGAAACATATCAAACCAGTTCAGTACCCAGTAAATCTTTTCAGACCCAATTAAACATCATAAGATCACTAAGAAACCAATCAGAAATCAGGCCACATGTTTCTTGACATTGCTAGCATGTTTTATTTTGCATTTTGCCTGTTGTATGTTGTTAGGCATTGTTGCATGTTACTTAGTTTTGCTAACATGATTTGGCATGTTTGTTAGACATAGCTAACAGGTTTTAACACATTGCTAGCATGTTTCAGCATGTTTTAACACATTTCTAATATATTTTACCAAATTGTCAATTCAGGTAAAAAATGACGTAACGCATTTCTTACATTAAATGCATTACCCCCAATATTAATAACAAAAAAAGTCACTTTCTTTTCATAAAATCTTTGTTGATCCTTGTATTTGTGTAATATTATTATTGTTGTATTTCCTGTGGTTGATCAGAGAGCACATCTTGAAGACAGCTAAAGTTCTGGTGGAGGACACTAAGCTGTTGGTGTCCGGAGCCGGAGCGAGTCAAGAGAAGCTGGCTCAGGCTGCACAGTCATCCGTTAACACCATCACCAAACTGGCTGATGTGGTCAAACTGGGAGCAGCGAGTTTGGGCTCTGAAGACCCTGAGACACAGGTACTGACACCGCCATCCTGGCCCAAAACCTCTTCACACTTTTGTACACAGTGGACCTGCTGTCAAAATGTGTGTTTGTGCAGTAATGTGTGTGCGTGCGTGCGTGCGTGCGTGCGTGCGTGCGTGTGTGTGTGTGTGTGTGTGTGTGTGTGTGTGTGTGTGNGTTTAGTCCCATCCTTGGCAACAATTCTTGGGTTTCTGCTGTTCCTATGGCAACACTTAATAATTCATGCCATATTCTTGAAGCTTGTTATAGCTGTATTATTCAAGGAAATACAGACATAGAGACAAGGTTTAATTACACTTCCATCAAGTTCATGAACATGATAAAAAAACGGTAAAATCTGCATTAGAGTATTTCTAAGATCTTTATTCTCACTTTCCACAAGTAACAGCTGTGAATTTTAGTGAATTCTTTGTGTCCATACTGCATTTTCTTGTAGTCAGGCTAGTCAGGGTATGTTATGTGACTGATACTTCATTAACTAGTATTCATATTAATATAACTTTATATTTGCAGTAGTTTTACTGTATAATGTGAGACTTCATTTACTTTTCTTGTACTGATACATGTTTCTCCTATTACTACATATATTTTGTGACACACAAGTTTGATATTATGCCCATGTTTGTGGTACAGTGATGGAGCAACAGTTTTTTTTTGTTTTTTTTTATGTTTCTTTTAATCCCATCCATCCATCCATCCATCCAAAGCACTTGTCCTCTGTAAGTTTGCAGGAAGCTGGAGCCGATCTGAGTTTTGTTCAAATAAATTTTGAGTGGGGTCTCGTTTGTGTTCTTTTTGTGAGGAGTGTTATTTGTATAAAGCATGTTGCCTATACAGATAACAACAAGAATCACTCATGGGTTTGCATCTCCATTCGAATGCTGCCTTAGAAGGCAGGTGCCTATGTAGGGAGCAGACTAGCTCACTAGGTTTTGCTACAAAGCGCTAGATGTCAGAATTTGCCAGCAGTCATATCATGTGTTTGTTGTTGTATCTCAGGTGGTTCTGATTAATGCGGTGAAGGACGTGGCTAAAGCTCTGGGTGACCTGATCAGCGCCACGAAGGCAGCGGCCGGGAAACCTCACGATGATCCCGCCATGTTACAGCTCAAGAACTCTGCTAAGGTATAAGACAGACAGAAGTATAGGAGCATCTCATGCACCGACTGTCTCTGTCAGTCTGTCTCTGCTAACTGATCTCTGAATATGACACTTCTCAATATTATGTGCTGCCCTGAAATCATGCGTCCATCCCTTTGACCTACAGACTGAGCTGGAACAAATGCTGATGATTTACACTCAGATCAGTGTTGTTATTGTTAACTAAAACTAAAGCCAAAACAATCAAACATTTTGGGGGGGGAAACTATTAAAAATGTTTTCATTTTAATTGAAATAAAATAATTATAATTATTATTATTATTGTTATTATTAGATGAGAAACTTAAACTTAAAAGAAAATTAGACTGAAATAAGTTTAGGTTGAAGTACTAAAATTAAAACTGAACTAAAATTAAAGCTAAATAAAAATATTGTAAACTTAAACTAAAATTAAAATGAAAACTGAAATATGAAAAGCAATTTAAAAATATTAATACTATAATAGCATATATAATACTAAAATAACACTGACTCAGAGTAGCTAATATGCACAAATCTACACAAAGACAAAGAGATTATTTCATATAGGACATGCATTATCATTTGCACAAGTTAGATTATTGTATTAAATTATACATAAAACTCATTAGATTAATTAAACCGATAAATTAACAAATTCATGATTATTTTGCTGGTGATATAAGAATGAAGCAAACTTGTGAATATTGCAGTCATTTTAATGTGCTTTTTATTTGGCTATGTTTCGTAAAGAGCCTATCTTTAGAAAAAGAGTTTTTAAAAAGTCTGTAGGTTATTACCAATAAAGTCCTATTCGGACGGTAATTGTTTCTTATACGGACATAAGGTATTTTCAACACTTACAGGGGCTAGTTAATGGTTTATTTCTGTCCGAATCCAGAATGTCAGTGTATTTCTCCCACCACCCGTGTAAATATCCCTTACATACTGTTTTTTGACAAATGCCAAGGTTGTGTGGTAATTTAATTGCAGTCTGAATCCACAACTCTGAGTTTACAAGAGATCAATTCAAAATTCAATGTTTGAATCCTTTTTGACCACCGCGGAACACCGTAGGATAACTGTTGCACTTCACTGTAATTTGCATGCATTTTAAATATGTACACTTTTATACTGAAATGCTGGGAAGTATTTACAATTACCGTATTTAATCACCACTCCACCTCAGCAAAAGGAGAAAGAGGGGGGAAAATATGTAAACATTTGAAATGGGCCGTTACAGCAACACAATGTTAAAATGTATTATATAGCCTACAATTAAATAATTTAAAAATAAAAACTAAGCAGCTTTATGTTTACCTCATGTAAATAAGAGGCTGCGTTAACTTATTTCAGCTAATTTCCATATTTTTCCATATAGTGTTTGAGGAGTGTTCATGTGTGATTTTTCTGTGGCATCAGGTGATGGTGACAAATGTGACATCTCTACTGAAGACAGTGAAGGCCGTGGAGGACGAGGCCACTAAAGGCACACGCGCACTAGAGGCCACCATAGAGCACATCAAACAAGAGCTGGCTGTAAGACACACACTCTGAGCATACACATTTAAATCACTACATTCAAGTAAAAGAAAAAGTATATTATTAATAATAATAATAAATATTAAAGTTTATTAAGTCCAAGGCCACTGGGATGAAGAAGAGCAAGTGAAACGTTAACAAAAGTGTAGCTTTAAGCCTTTGTTCATCACGTTTTGTGCCCATCCTATGTTTTTCCATCAGGTGTTCCGCAGTCCAGATCCTCCTCCAAAGACAGCCACTCCAGAGGAATTCATCCGCATGACCAAAGGCATCACGCTGGCCACGGCTAAAGCAGTGGCTGCTGGGAACTCCTGTCGTCAAGAGGACGTGATCGCCACCGCTAACCTTAGCAGACGAGCCATCGCTGACATGCTGCACTCCTGCAAGGTGAGATAACGGTCATACATGATGCCTGACACCTGCACAGCCATATTAATGACTGCATATGCGCTGCATATATCAAAATAGTCAAATCATATGGAATAATTTGTGGCAATAATGAATATATTGTATATTTATTAATGTTAACCTGAAGAAAATGTGTGATTGTTTCTGATGTGTTGTTCAGCAAGCGGCATTCCACCCGGAGGTGAACCGTGATGTTCAGGCTCGAGCGCTGCGCTTCGGTTCTGAATGTGCCACTGGTTACCTGGGCCTGCTGGAGCATGTGTTAGTTGTAAGTTAGAAGTGTCTGCCAGGCCATCCTGTTACATCCTATAAACACACACACAAACACACTCTTCTAGAGCTCCCTTATGAGGGGTCATTAGGGTTAAAACTGTGTGAAATAACTGACGCTGCTTTTGTTCCTGTTATTTTAGTGGCACACTGAACTCTCACATATTTCATGAACTCACAGTATGTTTGTCACTCAATGGGGCAGTGACTGAAGAATTTGTCTAAAGCCCTATTCGGATGGTAATTGTTTCTCATAAGGTTGTAATTTATCTTCAGCATTTACAGAAGTTAGTCTGTGATTTTATTGCCGTCCGAATCCAAAATGATGGTATTTTTCTTCCACCACCCGTATAAAAATCCCCAGCTGAATTACCTACTGTTTTTTGACAAACACAAAGGTCGTGTGGTAATTTAATTGCCGTCTGAATCCACATCTCTGAGTTTATAAGATGGGATCAATCCAAAAGTCGTTTTGTAAATCATTTTTGACCACTGCTAGGCACCATTTGGAACCAATGAGCTTTGCGGTGATTTGCATGCATTATTTATGCATTATTATGGCAGCAACAGATATGCAATGCAATTTTTAAATATGTATTATATACAATTATATACATTAAAATATAAATATAAAGTAGTCAGATCAAATGTTTACCTCATGTAAATAAGAGGTTGCATTAACTTCTTTATGCTAATTTCCACATTTTTAAAATGACATCCATCATTTTGAAAGATAAAATCTGAACCGAACAGGGCCTAAAATGTAGATAAAATAGAATAAAACATTAGAGGTAGTTAAATGAATATTTAATTTGTAAAGGTCCATATGAAGAGTTGAATGCGGAATTTTGTGATTAGTTGTAACGATCATTGCTATGCTGGTCTGAGAAATAAATTTTTTAGTGTTTTCCTAATTTACTTTGTTTTCTCTGTGTGTGTGGGTGGGTGTATGGGTGTGTGTGTTGGTTCATTGTGATAGCCGGTGAGTTAAAGGTGACTGTTTGTGCATGTGAATCTCTCTGCCCGTGTGTGTTTTGTGTATTGAATTGCACAACCTCTTAACATGAGACAAAAGTTATATAATATAGTGGATGCTGCAGTGCGTCTCAACTGGTGGGTTGCAGATCTATATTTATTTCCATTTCCATCTTAAATTTTTTTTTACAATTTGGAGTTTTTCTGTGGAATCAAATTTCTTGAATTCTCTCAAAGAACTTCCTCGAGGTCATTTGTGTTCCGATCAAAATTTGGCATGTATCATCTATAGACTCTCATTATAAAAAATGTTTTTCTAACTGACAAATCTTTTAAACATAAAAATTCACCAGGCAACAAAACTTCCTACATCTGGACATTCTAACCATGTGCATTATATTTTGTGAAATTCTGCCCATAGGGGGCGCAAAAAAACAAAGCTGCAATTATTTGGTTAAGGAAACAAATATTTTGCACCAATATCATGATGAATTGTTATTTTTGTAGATTGTTAGTTACACACTTTATGGCCATTGTCTTGAAGAAATAACCACTTGAGAACCACTAGTCAGATCTATCAGTGTAGTAACTGGTGTGATTTCATTATCATCTGATAAGGTCAGTTATATCTGTCTCTTGAAGGTGACAGTTGGATGCTTTTTGAGACCTTTTAACTTCTAATATATTAATGGCATCTTGATTTGTCAAAATGTTCTGTTACAATTTTGAGATATACTGAATGAAATGACATTTGAATGGTGTGCAGAAGGATTTAACATTTTGCCAATGTATTTCAGACTTCACTATGATAATGTTTGAGTATTTTCCATGTGTGTGGGTGTGTGGGAGGTTTGTGAGGAGACTGTCACAGGGTGAATTTTTTTGTAATAAGCAGAAAGAGACAGGGTGATTTAAATAGAATTATATAAAATTAAATTAGCATAAATGAATAGCACACTGTAAACCTGAATAAGTTGGGCTAACTCCAAAAATTTTAGGTAATCAGTTACATAAAAATTTTTGAGTTATGATGTTCCCAATTTTAAGTAAGCAGAACTATCAAGTTTTGAGTTTGTAGAACTCATGCATATTAATTGCTCCTAACTTGAAGTAATGAGTTAGCTCACTCGTACATTTTGATAGCAATTAACATAAAAGATTTATTTAATTAACTTTTTGATTTTGAGTTCTTGCTAATCAAGTGAGTTATTCACTGTAAACCCTAATAAGTTGTCAGAACTCAAAGTTAAATGAGAATTTAAGTTAGGAGATTCAAAGTTTAAGTACGATTTTTATTTTGAACTCATACATTTTTATTGTTCTTAACTTAGTATTTGTGTACACTCATTTATACATTTAACTTAAAATTATCAGGTTATCTCAACGTAAATATTATGCTAGCTATAACAAATTAATTCAGAAAACGCCAACTTGATAATTTGCTAACATGTTAACAATAGCATGGTATAGCACTTACTGAATGACTGCAGCAACTTAAATCATGTAACTTACCTGCTCTCGAAACCAAGCAGCATGCGCCACTTGTCACCATGATGGTAACTCTCCAAAAACCCACATTAACAGAAACTCTTCCAAATTAGAACACAACAAAACATTAATCACTACTAAATCTCCCTTAACATTAATCTTGTACAAAAAAAATATTATATAATACTTAATTTTAACATTTACTCTTCCTTTGGAGTGCCATGGGCAAAGCATGCTGGGAAATAGAAATCCCAGCCCAGTTTCAGTTAAACTTAAGTTAGTCGAAATTAAAAGAAATTAGTTCATACAACTCAAAATGATGAAATAGTTCAGTTTACTTGAAGTATGTCAGTGCTATGAACTTCAAAGAAAAAGAAAGTTGTAAATATTTATAACAGTTAATTTAACTGAACTAATTTGTTCAATTTAAGTTTGTCCTACTCAAACCAATTAAGTATTTTGAGAGTTAGGGTTTACAGTACATAAATAAAATAAAAGACAGCACAGATGTGCTCGCTCTCTTGAAGCAACACACTCAGGTTGCTATTATGAATCCTTAGATTCTTTATGGTTAAACTAGAAAGTATCAGGGAATTTTAAAAGTATATTTTTCCAGGCCTGGGAAAGGTCTATAAATGTCCATAGTAACTGTAATGTTTATTTCTAGTTTTACATTGCTCTTAAATATTTTATGTATAACGATTTGTGAATGCTTGAGTGGAATAAACCAGTGTGAAACATTTAGTCTGTCCGTTAAGCATAGTATTGGACACATTAGTACTCTATTGATTGTTTACTTTTATTCATTCTAAATATAGTTGCCTGACAATTAAAGGGAAATGCACCACAGCGTGCATAAATGACAGGAACAGCTATTGAAATCTGTTGGTCAAAACCCTGAAATAAGAGACAGACTCTCCTTTGTGCTTTTGTAGAGTTTGTACAGACAGATAGCATATGTTTGTCTGTGGGTGTGTGTGTGTGTTTCTGGTATTGTCCATGTCATTCCCAGCATTCCTCCTCATGGCCAAATCTTTTCTTAGCTGTCTGTTCCAAATGGACAGCTCTGCTAATGCCACGCACCTGTTTCACTGTCACCAGCACCACCCTGGAGGACACTCCGAGGACACACACACAACTCAGAAATCACTAGATCAGCTTCTACAAACTGCTCACATGAGTGTCTAACAGCACTTGAATCAGTGTCAGACTGATTTAACAATCTCTGTCCTTATTTGGTATGTTTTAATACATTCATGTGTGTGAAGTCTTGTGATCTCCATCCGCAGATCATTCAGAAACCCACTCATGACCTTAAACAGCAGCTGGCAAACTACTCCAAACGTGTGGCCAGTTCAGTGACGGAGCTCATACAGGCTGCGGAGGCCATGAAAGGTACAGTGTGTCATGTTTCTCCCCACACTCTCAGCATCCAGCACTCAGGGTGGATTATCTTCTGCCTGCAGTGCACTAGATCTAGGGCTTCTCTCGTACTCCTTGCCCTCTTGTCCTCTCCATCAGATCAGGTCAAGTATCCACTTCCAGTTCTGCATCATGAGCAGAGAATCCAAGCAGGATTTAACAGGATAATCCCTGCCACCCATCACTGAAAGTGATCTGAGAGCTCAGGGTGATAATGCCCAGACCCTGATTTAACACATGATGAGAGACGAGGAGAATCTCTGGAGTGTCTGAGAGAGAGAGAAAGTTTAAAGAAAAAGGATGATTTATAGGTGCTAATTCACATAAAAAGGAAGAAAATAAAATTAACGCTTCTGTCTTTTCACCTATCAAGTACTCATATAAGTTAAAATAATATTTAATTTAATGAGATATTTTTGCTTTCTGTTGTTGTCCTTCTTGACTGTCAGCTTCATTGCACATATGAAAAATTTAAAAGTTTGGAGTCAGTAAGGTTGTAAAGTAAAGGTGGTTTTGTTTTTTGTTGTTTTGTTTTTTAAGAAATTAATAATTTTATTCAGCAAGGATACATTAAATTGTTCAAAAGTGAGAAAGACATTTATAACATTACAAGAAAATTATATTTTTCCAATAAAATGTTATTTTGAACTTTCTATTCATCAAAGATTCCTGAAGAAAAATGTATCACGGTTTCCACAAACGTGATAATAATCAGAATTTTTTTCTTGAGCATCAAATGAGCATATTAGAATGATTTCTGAAGGATCATGTGATACTGAAGACTGGAGTAATGATGCTGAAAATTCAGCTTTGATCACAGGAATACATTATATTTTAACATGATTCGCATATTCACATAGAAAATGGCTATTTTTACAATATTACTGCTTTTACTGTATTTTTGATCAAATAAATGCAGCCTTTGTGAGCAGAAGAGACTTCTTTCTAAAACATGAAAACATCTTTCTAACCCCAAACTTTTGAACTGTAGTGTATTCATTCTAATATCAAGATTTGTGAGTGTTGCGTTTGTAGAGTGTTATCTCAAATCAAAGATAGAATACAATTATACAAGGAGATGGAGGAAGGCCAAACATTGGTTTCTGTTTAGATCTGTTATGTGTAATGAGTAAATGTGTAAAAAATGGATGGATTATGGATTGAGCCACCACACTGGGCTGAAGGCACATTGCCTTCAGGATCAGGCATTGGTTAAATAAATTATGTTTTCATACCACTATAACATTTCAATAAAGCAGTAGTTTTTAAGTACAGGTACAAAGCACAACCCTACAGATGTGTTTGATTGGATACGATACTGTCTTTAGGTACAGAGTGGGTAGATCCCGAAGACCCGACCGTCATCGCCGAAAATGAGCTGCTGGGGGCTGCAGCTGCCATCGAAGCTGCCGCCAAGAAACTAGAGCAGCTCAAACCTCGAGCCAAACCCAAGGTGAGGAAACGTTTACCCACATCCCTCAGGACTCACACACGCACCACCAGCTTAACTGACACAGCATACATTTAGCTTGGAAAATCCTGCACTGTGTTCATATATTCTTAACCTAATGTTCCTGACCATTATATGACATTTGTCTAACTATTCCCGTTTGCATTGCCCAGTTTGGATTTGGATTTAAGGTAACACAAATCATGAATTATGAATGCAGCCACAACCACAATCATTGAGCATGAATTCATCATCATCATCATGGATACTGGAATGAACCATTGTGTTGTGCTCATACGCATGTGAAAAAATCTTTCAAGATCAGTCACAATGTTCAGATGGTCATGGAAATGAATGTATGTTGTGTTCTGTTCAACAGGAAGCTGATGAGAGTCTGAACTTTGAAGAACAGATTCTGGAAGCAGCCAAATCTATCGCTGCAGCCACCAGCGCTCTGGTCAAAGCTGCATCTGCTGCTCAGAGAGAGCTGGTGGCCCAGGGGAAGGTATGAACATGCACACGCATCTCCCTGCTGATGTGAGGTGCTTCATGATGTAAAGTTCATCCAGAATGCTTGGAAATCATGCGCTTTGTTCAGCTTAATTAAGATAAGTCAGTACTACCAAAGCCAATCTCTCTCTCTCTCTCTGTGTCTCTGTCAGGTCGGGGCGATTCCAGCAAATGCGGTGGATGATGGACAGTGGTCTCAGGGTCTCATTTCAGCTGTAAGTCTGTTTCAAACTCGTCATCAGAAGTAGAGCTGTAAATGCTGATTTCTTGCTCAATTGACTTAACGGGATAGTTCACCAAAAAAAATGAAAATTCTGTTATCATTTACTCACCCTCATATTGTTATAAACACAAAAGATGATGTTTTGAAAAATGTTTCAATTGTTTGGTCCAAAATAACATTGGTCTCCATTGACTTTCACTGTATGGACAAGAAAAAAAATCTTATTTTGTGGTCAGTCATACAGCTTGGGAAGGACATGAGGGTGAGTAAATGATGACAGAATCTTAATTTCGTGGGTGAATGAACCCTTTAAATTTCTCAGTTTCTTCTGATGGGATTAGATGCAGAGGTTTCAGTCATTTTGATGCGCTGGATGTTTAACACATTTTGTTTATGAATTCATCTACTCTAGGCCCGTATGGTGGCCGCAGCTACTAACAACCTGTGTGAGGCGGCCAACTCTGCCGTTCAGGGTCATGCCAGTGAAGAGAAACTCATTTCTTCAGCCAAACAGGTGGCAGCATCCACCGCACAGCTGCTGGTGGCCTGTAAGGTCAAGGCTGACCAGGACTCCCAGACCATGAAGAGACTGCAGGTCAGTGTGTTTGCTGGGTTTCAATATTCAGTTTTAAAAGACCCTTGTATTGACTTAAAAAAAGGTACACTCTTAAAAAAGGTTCTAAGAGAACAGTGGTTCCCAAACTTTTTAGAGTGGAGTACCCCCTGAGGCATTTACCATCCTTCTGCGTACCCCCTCTCTTTCACTTAGACTGCACCTTTTCCATTAAGGAACAATATTTGCCCCCTAAATTGACTTTTCAGTGCATTTTTTTTTATCTTTATAAATACCTTTACAACATTAATAATGTTTTAAATAAATAAATAAAAAGTTCAATAGAGAAATATGCAATGATAAAACTTGAAAAGTGATTCTTTTAAATACTAAAACCGCCAGTAGATGGCAGTAAGTCACTGTCTTAATGCGTGAGTCATAGAGTCAATCATTCAACGAAGCAAGTGGCTGTATTTATGAATGAATCATTGAATCACGAACAATTCGTTCAAAGGTGCAGTTTCGTTCACGAAACACCGATGTGTGTTGTAGTTCTGCTGTGGCTTTCGTTGGAGCTATTATTTAGTTGCAAAATAGAGCAAATACTGACAATACTGTGAAGAACATCACTTAATATTACCCTTTTGTTTGTTGAAATGTTGTGTAAAATCAATGTCACATTTGCAATCATGTGGATATTTGGATTCGCATTCTTGCTCGTATAATATTATCAACATTAAAAAGAACTCACAAAAGGTATGTTTTGTATCAAGAGTTTGAATAAATTGATCTCTATGCACCTTTTGTGCCAGGCTTTTTGTTCAAGTGCTAAATTTACACAGGTAAATTGTCAAGAACGGTAGTAATGTAGCTCGATTTGCTCAGGCAGCAGACTCTGCACGCAACCTATATGCACCCGTATGCACGCTGCTTATGTGAAAATGGACGCTGTCAGATTTGACCGCAAAAGATAGGGTATTTTGATTGGATGTATTTATGTATTCATGTATTTACGGCATTGTGCCTGTTAGAAAATATATGGTTAGTTTTAATGTTATTTTAATGTGGGGAAGAATTAAATGAATGGCAACATTTGGCATTTTGTTTGCATACCCCCTCTGTCACCTCACGTACCCCAGTTTGGGAACCGCTGCAATAGAAGAACCATTTTTGGTTCATCAAAGAACCTTTCAGTGATTTGTTTTTTTTTTTTTTAAACTGTGTGTGTGCATGTGTAAAGAACATTTCAATAATCTGAAGAACTTTTTTCCACCATAAAGAACCTTTTGTGCAATGGAAAGATTCCATGGATGTTAAAGGTTGTTCATAGAACCATCAATGCCAATTTTTGAAGAGTGTATGATCGTAAAAGTCAGGGTCAAATTGACCCTTTGGATTTAAGTAGATTCAATACAATAAACTAAAAATTATTTATATGAAATCCAAAAACAAAGCATAAGGTAAAAACAGTAAACATTTTAATATTAATACTCACTTGTCACACTTTTAGGGGAAAAAAATGAGAACATACATTTAAAACAACTGTATTTTTAACATTTTTTTTTAAACTTTTTTTTTTTTTTTTTT